>JABUQX010102246.1:0-15000 GCA_015478945.1 Trachelipus rathkii | reverse complement strand
TCAAAAATAGTGAGAACTGTTTTAAAGATATTTTTTTCCCTTTAAATATCTCTACTATAAAATGACTAGAACAGTGGTCGGCAAACCGCGGCTCGCGAGCCACATGCGGCTCTTTGGCCCCTTGAGTGTAGGCTCTTCCACAAAATCAAGTGCGATTGAAACTTGTGATGACTGTATCTTAATTTCTATTTCTTACACACATAGTTAGGTGTGTTATGTGTCTATTTTAGGCGAGTGTTCATGAAGCGATTTAATGAGAAAACATTTCCAAAAAGATTAAATGTCAACGCGTATCGTCAAGTCGTATCTTTGCATCCTGTTCTACAAAGTCAAGGACCTAGAATTATAGTTAAAAATCTTTTACCCTGCGGTTAGCACTTCACACCTCCCTGTCCGAATCGCTTATGCCTCCCCTTCCAAGGTTACCCACAAAGCCGTTCGGTAACACACAGTCAGTCCAGCAATCTCATTACGCTGTTGAGTCAGTGCTAGCAACGTCCCGCAAAATAGCGCAGCGGTATTACAAAGAGTACTTACTAGAAGATAAGTTACCTGTATTTTCAGACCAACTGTAAATTCACAGGTATTTTTCTCATCAATTAAAAAAATTTATAAATTATTTTGTATTGGTGTCTTTATTATTATTGTTAGTTTGTAAGAAGATAGTTATTGTTATAAAATGAAACTTTTTTTTTCTAGGTTGCCTTGTTTGACATGGCTACAAAGAAGAAGCAAAGAAAAAACTGAAGACGAAAACCGTGAATTTTAAGTTAGAATGGACCTAAGACGTTCGCGTTATTCAAACTTAAATGGCCTTCCAACCTTTCTTATTTGTAAGGAAAAATTGGCCCACAACAAGAAATCAAATTTGGATGAGATACTTTACAATGTAAACTATGTCATTTAGTACTAAAATTTCCTTGTCGTGATGCAAGGAGGAAGCGTGAGGATACACTTCAGAAGAGTCAAGCAAAATCAAGTTCTGATACTTACTGATGCCTTATTTCCAACAATCGTTACATATTGCAAGTTTTGTGGTTAGTCAAGAGTGTTAAGAGAGGAAAGCCAATACAGAGAACGGATACATACAAAAGTTGTTTTTATAAAATGCATCCGAAGAGCCGATTTCGGTTGATTTTAAAGAACCAAAGTAGATATTTCTAAAAAAAAATTTAAAGGTTACCATTGCTGCTAAACAATTGAATGATTAAACTCTCAAATGTCTCGAATAAACAACCTAGCAAGTCGAAGATTATTAAATTGGTTCAGGTTTATTCAGTTTAGCAGTTGACGATCTCTTGTGCAAAGATGTGATACAGTTGCACAGCTTTCGCTTTTGTCATGATTTTCTAATTCGATCTACAAGGTTCCTGGATTTAAAAACAAAGAATTGTAGCAGCTCGAAATTTGAAACGTCTTCTTTGTGCTGATTACAGAGATATATTGGAGAAAGCAAATGTGAACTTAGTTTCACATGTCACAAATTAGTCTGCTTTGAAAGACCTGGAGAAGGAAGATATGTTGATTTTAACACCTGGAATAGTATTCCTGATTCGTATAATTCAGCTGAAAAACTAGCGTTTGCTGTCTTTCCTTTATGGGTCTACATGATTCATGACGAGAACAATTCATTCTTCAAGCTATGAACCTTATCAGAGTAATTGAGAAGATCGTCTTATTATTTGAGAACTGACATCTACCTAAAATAAAAATCAACAACAAATGCAACCTAAACTAACCAAACTTGTTCCAATTGGAGATGCAAGGCCATATACGATTAGTGTTTCAGTTCATTTGTCATGATTAATTTTTAGGATACCTTACAATTAATTTACAATACAATTAATATCGTTATTTAATTAATGATATCAAGTTTAATTTAATTACTAGATAGTTCTACTAAGACCTTTCAAGTATTATCAGTTTAGTAAGTTAATATTTTAAATTGTGTGGAGTGAAATAAGATGTAGTGTCGAGGATTTGAGAAATGGTATGTTGAGATGGTTATGGAATACTGAAGGCTGAACGACCAAGCGAGATAGACACGCGAATAGTTATACCAATTACGAGTGTGGATGAGAAGTTTGGGAAGGGTCGACCTCACGCGACCATACCTCAATCAGATTGATGGGATGCCCCGTTTTATGTAAAGGCTAGCTTGGAGTACCTTTAATTTAAAAAAATTGGGCTCTTCAAAAGAATTTCAATTGTTGTACTGTCTTTGAATTTGGCTTCTGTTTGACTAATGAGTTTGCCGGACCACGGACTACGACAGTTGCTTAATACCTTTTACCTTTTCAAGCGACAATATATATATATATAATACTATATATAATATATTATATATACTATAATATATATATATATATCATATTTATATATATATATTAATATATATATATATATATATATATCATATATAAATAGCCTAAACAGCGTTTATCGGAGTGTTTATAAGTAATAAGTAAAAGAATAACATTGACACCTGCAATGTAGACATTTTATGGAACAGTTTATTAACCAACCAAAACAACTAACAAGAATAATACAAAAAAAAAAGTCGAATTGATATAAAAATTAACGATAAGTATTGCCAACATTTATGTATGTGTTTATATGTGTGCATACATTTATAAATGTGTATCTTGAAATTACCTTGTGTGATCTTCTATACAAATTTTTAATTTCTTAATTACATTATAAAGTTTGCAATCGAATAAAGTCGGTAGAGGACTTTCCTTCTTGCTTGTAATCTTTTGAAACTCTTAATTAAAGGACGGAAAAAAAATTGATGAACTAAATGACTAATGGGAAACAAAAATTCAACTCTTGTTTTTACTCGCTTTGTAACGAGATTCATATGCTAATATTTTCTCCAAGTCACCTAGTTCACCTAGCTTTCTTTATACCTACGCATCATAATAATATATAGTATTATATATATATAATATTATAATATTAATATATTATAATTATATGTAATATATATATATATATGATATATATATTTATATTTATATATAAATATATATTATAATATTATCACGATGGTTGAATTTAGTACAACAGAAGAAGGATGCTCATACTGTGGAATCTTAAATAACTTATGTATTCCAAGTCTCCAATAAATGTATTGCTTGTGCGTGTATGCATGTATGTATGTATGTACGTATGGATGTATGTATGTATGTATGTACGTATTTTAACCAATTAATATAATTATCATTTACATCTCATTTTTACTGATTTTTCAAATTAATGATTGATAAATTATTTCCAACTGAATGTATATAAATTTTTGAAATATATAGAATTCCATTTATTATTAAAAGAAATTTACCAACTTTAAAAAATTTAAAAATAGCCAAAACTTGACACCTATTTTCATAAAAAAAAGTTAAAAAGTAACTAAAACTCTTGCAAATACTCAACTTCTTTTATGTTAAGTATTTGAAATTACGGTATTTTGTTTCGTGTTCTTTTGCCAAATTTATTTTTTCTTTTTTCTTTTTTTTTTCTTTTTTTTTTCTTTTTTAAAGTTTACTTCTCTTTCTTTTAATGAAAACCATTCATTTTACACAAACTGTTTTTTTTTCTTGCTCAGTGACTGAACTTTTTTGATATTTATGACAGATTGCACCAAATTGGTTCTCTTACGTAAACTTCTGATTTCGATGCGAGCTCCGGACCCCGAGCTCCGAATTCCGAACCTTAAACACCAAGCTCCGAGCTCCGAGTTCTGAGATCTGAATTCACTCTCAGTGTCATGTTTAACTTCAAAATTCTTCGTATACACATAAATTCATCATCGATTCTACTTTACAAGTTTTCTTTGATCAATTTTTATTTGGACTTGGTTTTAAAATAATAATAATAATAATAATAATAATAATAATAATAATAATAATAATATTAATAATAATAAATTAAAATTAATAAATGTCAATAATGATTAATAAAACTATTAATATAATGAGTAATGTGGTATGTTAATATTTTTGTCACTATTATATTATTATTTTATTACTATTATTAATTATAATAATAATTAATTGTTGGTTAATTATTTTTGTTTTATTATTATTATTATTATATATTATTATTATTTTATTATCATTATTTATTTCTATTATTATTATTGTACTATTATATTGTTATTACTTATTATTATTATTATTATTATTATTATTATTATTATTATTATACCTTATGAAAAAAAATGTTTTTAAATAATGATGAAGAAGCAAACTTAAGAATAATATAAAGTGAAATAATCACAAAACTTACTCGAATGTGTTATATATTCTTAAGTATATAAATGTAATTTCTTAATTAAAACAATTTAAAAATGTCAAATATTATTTAGCTTATCATATAATATATGATATATAATAATATATATATATATTAAAATAAATATTAAATACTATAACAATATTCTGAACTTTTCAGTCGCGCACGGTCTTCTTTGAGGAGGCAGAGTTAGGCTAACGGCCTTATTGCCCCTTAAGTGAGCTCAAAATATTAAAAAAATTACAGCAAAATTATACTATATATATATATAGTTAATATATATATGTTGTTAAACTATAGTTCATGAATCAATTATAGGAAAAAAAATATATATTGTTCTTAAAAACTATATATTACTATATATATATATACCTTATACTAATCAATATATAGGGGTATTAAGATGATTTCTTTCTCGATGTAGGTAGCTAAGATGCCGTCATCATTTTACTCGTGAGTTCCTATTTTTCAAATGTAGCGATCGGTGGAAACTTGTTACTTCTCGAAGTCAAAAAAAATAGTTCGCCTTATTCTTCTGAGGGGCTGGGCAAACTGTGATGATGACCTAAACGAGTCGTTAGCAGTGCTTTTTTTTTTTTAAATAATCCCGTTTAAATTGCATTAGCAATATTGCATGGCCAATTAATAATAATTATATTAACATAATTATAATAAATAACTAATTAATTATTTTATGTAATTGATCATCTACTTATACCGAATATTTAAGTTCGTATATGCACTTAAATATGCTTCAAAATCAGTCCTAAGAAAACCGCGTCTGTGAGTCAAGACTTTCTTGGGCCGGAATGTTTAGCTTGCTCTGCCGACCAGCATTAGCTGCCGTTTCTGATATTATAATGGAGTATTGTGGGGAGTTATTGGAAATAATTACCATAATTATTTATTATATTAATTTATTACTGATTTTGTGTTGTTAAACTGGTTTGTAATACAAATCTGAGCTGTTGTTTTATAAACTTACTGCGCGATATTGGATCGTATTCGATTTAAGCATTTCTTTAAAAAGCTAATTCTTTTTCGAGTGTTATGAGGCCCATTGTAATTCAAATGTTAGAATATGTGGACCTTTCATTCTCTTACATTACATAGTCGCTAAATGTAAGTAATAAAATATATATACTCTATATATATACTATATATCCTATTAATATATATATATATATATATACTAATATTATATATAATTTTAAAAGCTAGTTTGGATATCATATAGTATATATATATAATATATATATATATATAATATATATATATATATGGTTTGCTACTTCAAGAATTTTGACCACGAGCCGCCACTGATATACTATAATATATATATTTATACTATATATATATTCTTATATTATATATAATATATATATATATAGTATATAGTATTATACTATACTATATATATATACATTTTATATATTATATAATTATATTATATTAATATATAAGTATATATATATTAATATAATATATAATATATATATATATCCAAGTACGCTTATTTTTCTGTTTCTTTATTCCTCGCTTGGATTTTCACTCTAGGGTACTTACTTACTTCTATATATGTTGCCTAGATTGTGAAACATGCTCCGTTCTTACCCGGGTTCAAACCTGGGTCATTGATTTAAATTTCAAGGATCAGATAATTTTTTAAGCATTTGAAGATTGAAGGTAATTAGAAGGGTTAAACGCAGTTTAGGCCAGGTTCTTGTTTGGTTACGTATTTGTTAATTTTCCTCATTTGAGATATATATATATTTTTCAAATATAATAAAAAATTTTTCATTTATATATATATCATCTATAGTATATATATATTATATATAATATATATATATATATATATATATGATAATATAATTATTAATTTTAATTGATATATCATATAATATATATAATATGTATATATATACATATATATATGACAGTGTTCTAAAGTGGAGATATTATTAATAAACGAATGGATTTCTGTACGAATTTTCTCATTTTCCCCTTAATTAATTAAATAAAAAGAATCGTAATTTTTTTTTGCTGAGCTGCAAAAATTTATCTGTAGTTATATTTACATTGTATATCTATATATATAAGTAATATATATTATATATATAATAATATATATATATATTATTATATATATATATATATATTATATATATTACACTTGTGACTATTTTTTGAAGGTTTTCTATGCATAGCACGGCAGCCTGTGCATGCGACCTATATTATGTATAGGTTAGTTTTCATTATGAGGAACAAATACTTAATGAAAAAATAATTTAACCTACAAGAAAAAATAATTTTTAAAATGATAACTCATTTTAAGACATAATAAAAAGTAAAAAATTTGACTTATGAAACTAAACAAATTTTAGTTTTAACTAAATAAAATTTCTTATTTCTGCATTATTCCCTTCGGATATAAAATGGAATTCTCAGAACTTTTAACCTCTTAGAAACAATTAAACAATATATATAATATATAATATAATATATATATATATATATATATATATATATAATTAAATACCTATAATATACTATATATAATATTATATTATATATATATATAATATAATATATTCATATATATCATTATAGGCCATATAGAGGGGTATACATATTATAGTATATATATATATAGATATATATATATATATATATAGTAGAAATATATTATAGATATACATATATTACACAGTGTATAAATATCACTATATATTTATATATATTATATAATATATATATATATATATATATATATATAATTATATACTATATATAAATATACATAATATATACTATATATATATATATTATTATTATTGATATCTCGACCATCTCTCCCAAGACTGGGGTAAGGTTGCGTAGCATGCACAGAGAAAATAAGATAGAAGAATATTGATACAATATAGCCAAACTACACGCCCCATCATATACCCTATTAGTGAGAATCGTCGCAGTCGAAAATCCACCTAGAGCCTGCTTACGAGACCGCGACGGCCTCTCAACTCATGGGCATTAATCGTCAAGTGTAGGATTCCACTCCCCTGGCCCAAGTGGCCACAACCATACCCCTTCACAAAACCCTTCCCATCCCTCCTATTATGCACCTTATATTCGTCGCCTCTGCCAAACTCGCACCTCTCTCCTTCAGACATTCGTTCATTGACTCAATCCACTTTTTCTTCGGTCTCCCAGCCGGTCGATTCCAAACACTCACCACAGATCATCCTTACATTCCGCGTTAACCAACCGTACTGTCATTCACGCCTTTCATTGATGACCCAAAACCATTCAACCATATATATATATATATATATATATATATATAGTAGTTATATATATATATATATTATTATTAAGCATATATATATATATACTATATATATATATTTATATATATATATATTATATATATATATATATATATATATATATATATATATATAAACTTTCATATCATGTTCCTATGACTATAACAGGGCTGAAGCTCAATTGTAACTTTCTGCCCAAAATGAGGTACATAATAAATATTCAATGTTTAAAAAGTGAATCATTTCAATATTGATTTGTAAACCATCAGTAATCCTGATATTCTATATTTGTGCTCCTCCTTCCCACTTTTTCCGACTTATAGAAACTGTATTGATAAAAACTAATTTGAAAATAAGCAGGAGTAGAGATGTCGTTCGCGAACGACTCAGACTGGATCGCTCAGTAAACTGATCCAGTTCTTTTGAGATGTTCATCGTTCATTTTTAAAATATCTGTACATCTACCATGATAACCTATATATATAATATATATATTATTATATACTATTAATACTATATATTTGATATAAATATATATATATAGATATATATATATATATATATTATATATATATATTAATTATATATAATATAATATATACTACTATACTAATAAAAATCAACGATCCTTTGCGCTGTAAATATCTGTTTCTGTTGAAAGCTAAATCTAAGTTTTAAAGCAATTAAATAACATAAAAATATTGAAAGCAAAAAAATATTAATTAATATTTTGAAAAGTAATATGATAAATAACCTCCCAGGTTTAATAATATTAAAAAGTAATTTTGTGAAAAGAAGATTCACAACTTTAATTACCACTGAAGCCTTGACCAAATATTAAGAGTACGTCATACATTCCAACAATAGAAAAATTCTGGCAACCAAAGCTTCAGGGGTGTCCTTATATATATATATACATATAATATATATATATATACTATATATAATACTACTATTTAATTATATTATATATATATATAGAATATATATATCCAATGATATTATATATATATCTTATATATATATATATATATATATTGAAAGTAATTTTGAATTAATTTCACAGCTTTAATTAATTATTATTGAAATCTCAACCAATTAGGAGATAGTTCGTCACAAAATTCCAACCAAGAGAAGAATTCTGGCAACCCGGCGCTTGGGGTGTCTTTATTTTTACCAGATACGATGTTATATATGTGCTGTTTAAATTTCGTTTCTTAAATGTTAAATTTTTTTTTATAGGTACCCTCTTTATTTTAATCTTTTCTATTATTAAGTAATAAATTTCTTATAAATACTCATTTTACATTCTATGTTTTATCGTAAATTATTTAATATGTAAAGTAATGTTTCCTTTTCACTTTTGCCAATATTTTTATTATTTTGTCGAGGAATAGGATCTATCGGCATCTGATATCTGTAAATGTCTGTCTAAAATAATAGTGAGTGACTTATGTGAAATTTGAAATGTGGACGTTCTGTATTATATAGCAACTACAAAGACTGTCCTGGTCATGAGTTGATATGAGTGTGGGTGTTATTGATCTAGGGTCATTGGGAAATTTCCCAGTCTAAGAGAAAGACGACCCTAGTCACGGCGACTTGAAGGTCAATCGGTGGTTACTTCCAATTTACATAAGTCATTTTAAACTAGCTCTTTTTTTTAAGTATTCATGGGTCCTAAGGTGTCGCCGGTCTTTTAAAAAGACCGGTCTATCGATCAGTTTCTGAAATGACCTTGTTCTTAAGTGAAGATGTTAATGGAAGAACGATACACCTTTAATGCAAAACCTTTATTAATGAATAAAGCCCTTTGTTTATTATTACCTATATATTTTCAGTAATAGTAGACATTTAAATTCTTAATATCAGCATTAAGTTCTCATGACCTAAAATTCTAAAACTGATCATGAAAATACTATTTAAGTATATTAATTCATTTCGCTATTTTAAATCACATTTGCAGTATTTAATCTACACTGCTTCAATCTCTAGTTTACATAGTGGGAATTAATTCTCATTTTCTCTAGTATGGATTTTACTTCTTTCTGTATGATTGCCCTGTGTTTATTAATGTCTTTAGGTTTATTATTAATATGCACCCAAGACTTAAGTAAATCCCCCCCACCCCAAAAAAGGTAGTTACTGGCAGGGATGGGAGAATCTGCTTGGCAAGAAACATCTTTGAAATCGCATGACTTTAAAATAATTCTCTAAACCATCATGAATACTCTGGCAGCATGTGTAGTTGCCCGTCTTTCTGAAACTGTATCTTCCCGAGATCAATTCCTCGACGATGCAGTAATGGAGCAAGAAAGTTTCTTAACCGAGCACCCTTTTCCCATAACTGACAATTTACTTAAGGAAATAAGAACCCATGATTACAAACTTCTTGAAGCACGCCGGACAGACTTAAGCTGTGATTAGGACTCGTATGATTATGCAGGGAGTTGAAAAGAAGCAGTAACAGATTTTTTTTATCTGATTATCATCTCATTATGCCAGATCAATGAAAATGTTTCGTCACACATTAACTGCACCATTTCATGGGTCAACAGGCAGGCGTTGTCAGCGAATGCGTAGCAATTTCCTTTGTTATGGTCATTATTTAGCTCTGCGTCACTACCACTGTATGCGGATGGATGTTCAAATCTTTGAGCAGAATTCTTCTAATTTGTATTAAAATCATGAGCTTCACATGACCCATTTAATATATTATATATTATATATTATGTGTATATATATATATATATAGTATATATATATAATATCTTATATATATAATATATATATATATATCTATATATATTATATATATATATAATATACATTATATATATAATATATTATATATAATATAATTATATATATATATATATTATTCTATATATATCAGGGCTCGGAGTCCGTAAATAGAAATTTTTTCGACTCGCGACTCCCGCTCCAGCTTAATTCAAATTTGGGTTTTCGACTCCGACTCCGACTCCGACTCACTCTCAAACAAAATTCGACTCCGACTCCGACTCCACTTATACAAAATTTTTCGACTCCGACTCCGACTCGACTCCACCAATGTCAAATATCAAAAATATTATGAGAACATGAAACAAGGAAGAATAGCAAATTCCAAGAATGAATTCAGTAACAACGAATTTCGTCGTAACACAACAAGAACTCGTTGATTAATACAATAAAAAATTATATATATACTTTTTCATGAAATTCTGAATCTCAGTAATTCTATACGGTACGAACTACCCGTAAATCTTGTCTCAATGTACCGCCTCATTGGAGACAAACAAATATACTACACGTAATCTAAAATGCAATTTATATTTTATTTTGTATTATTTAAAACTAGCCATTTTATAAATTATACATAAGAAGGTACAGTATAAAATTGTTAGTGACGAATGGGTAATGGGAATATACTGAAGTAGACTATTGAAGAGAGCATGAAGAATAAAAATATATAATATAATAATTAATCACATGATAATATAATATAATAAAAATAATAGATATAATAATAATATTTAAATGAAAATTGTTAAGTTAAAATCTGACCAATGAATTCAATTATTATTGAAACTATTGCAAATTCAGTGAACACAGAATTTCCTCCTTTCTGATATCTATAGGTCTCTAATGTGAAAGTCTGTTCACTAATGTTCCAGTTAAAGAAAATTATATTACTGAAAATCACTTTTTAAAGTTTAAAATAACCATACTAATATTGACAAAAAACTATGTTTAAAAAGGCTCTTAACTATCTGTACTACAGAAACCCTTTTTAATTTTAATAATGTTTTCATACAACTGGAAGATACGCTTATGGGCTCGCCATTGGTCCCAACGTTCTTCACCCTTAAAAATAGGCCTTCATATTGAAACCAAATTACCTAAAATAACACATTTAATCTGAAGACATATGTTAGATTACGCTCGATGGACCACTATTTTCACTATTTGAACAATTCAATCCTTAACAAAAATTTCATTAGAAAGACTTAAAGCATACCTGTCCGTCCCTAAAACTTCATTATGAAGGTCGTTTAAAGATAAAAAACTGAAATTCCTAGATATCTACTTGTTATTAAAATGGTAGAGAGTTGAAAGAGAAGCAAATGATAAAACTGCATGTAATGGTTTATACAGAAAAATTATGATTCTAATCTCACCTCAAGATAATTATTTTTCCATTACCCGTATTCACAGAGCTTATAAACTAAATTCATTTCACAAGGAGTCTACTACCTAAAAGGAAAAAAACTTAATAACAATGGTTACCCTAGATATGATTTTACTAAAGATTTAAATATGTTTTATAAATAAACATCTTCACTTTGGCTATGAAAGCGTAGATAGACTTTCATTTACAATCATATAAAATTTTGAGAAACTTTTTATCGTGAAATTAAAAACATAACTGTAAAAGAACATGTTAAGTCAGAGAAGAAGTTCGTACAATGTTAGAAAGCTACATACAAACCGATCCGAGTAGTCCTCATAATTTAGAATCCCATGGTTCACATTTGTTCGGAGAAATTAGCAGAAGTTATGTTGATATATCAATTTAATTGCAAGATAGATACGATGTTAAACTCCTCTTATGTGTGGCAGACCACAACCATACTTTAAGAGAACCCCGCAATATATTACATACCATGCACATAAACCCAGTAAAAATATGCGGAGCACCTAGCACGACGGGGTTCACCAACAATCTGCTCAACAGATTGAAATTGCTAGTTGTTTTAAAATTTTATTTCAAGTTGAATTTCAAGTAAAACGTTCAGTATAGTTTAGAATCATCTTGTTCATTAAAAAAACTTAAAAGCCAGGAACATCAATTTGTGAATTTATGAGAAATGAATGGTGCTTGAATGTTTTTTTGAATATTTGAGGATACACTATATCCAATGTGATTAATATCCTGTAATGCGTTTTCTCTGCCTGTTTATTGAGTTACTTCATTTTAGGAATGTTTATCTACCTCTTCACTTTTTCAATGTAAAATATTTATTATGCGCCTACTAAAATGAATCACCTTGATACAGGGGAGGGGGGATTCAATAAGTTAGTTAATTGTGATCATGCCTTGAAGTATACAGGCGAAAATATTGGTATGATAATAAAGGTCTGTAAATCTATTAATTCAGATTAGTCGAGCTTAACAAATTTTCTTCTGAAATAAAAGAATTATTTTAGAATAATAGAATTATGAATTGTAAAAATGTACCGTTAAATATTTGACGGGTTGACTCTAACTTTTCTTATACATATATGATTCATATAATAACATAATAAATAATAAATAATAATCCATCTAGCAATGATTTTTTTAGATAATAATAAATAATAGTAATATCATTGATATAATTAATAATAAACTAATATTTAATATTAATAATAAATAATAAAATAATAAATAATATTAAATAAAGTTATGTTGTATAAATTTTCGACTCCGACTCCGACTCCGACTCCGAAATCCAATTACACAGGGAATTTTCGAGCTTCGACTCCGACCCGACTCTCTTGCACAGACACATTTTCGGGACTCCCGATCCGACTCCTGGAAAATGCTGCACCGAGCTTCCACGCTCCGAGTCCACGATTCGACTCCGGACTCCGCTCAGGCCCTGGACTACACGCTTATATAGTATAATAACTATTATTATTATTTGAATGTGAGAGCGCTCCCCTTTACGTATCCGCTACTCCCTGTGGTTAGTGCGACCTCAAGCGGATGCTAAGATGAATTGGCAAGGACGCTTTAATTGCCGCTTTTTTATTATGATGCAAACCGATCGAAGCAAAGAAATTGTCGTTTAAGCAAAAATTACTACAATTTGTATATGGTGCAAGCCTTCTTTAGTGTTGTTAAGGAAACAAGGGTATCTTTTATGGTCTCTTGTATGGTCCAACCTTCTGTTATTTAGAGGATAAGAAATAAATCTGTGTTAAGAAGCGTTCTTCTTCAATCCAAAATTTCCTCAAAAGCCTGATAGTGGATTTTCAAGGGTTCAAAGCAATTTATCTCATATCCTTGCCCTAGAAATCCACAATACATATAATTTCATCTCCGAGAATGGACAAGTTAGCTTATAGGATGTCCAGAAAATGTTTCAATTAATTTGATATGATTAATTAATTAAAGAAAGTGAAAATGTGTGAATAATTTTCATTAACAAAAAGATGTTCCTTTTATACACATGCGGAGCAAACAAGATAGAACAAATTGCTCACTCAGGCATTAAATCATCAACAAATCATTGTAGGTATGAATGTTTATTAGCATATATATATACTATATATATATATCATCATATACTATATCATATATATTAATATATATAGTATATTATATAGTTATATTATATATATTATTTCATATATACTTATATTAATTATATATTATATATATATATAGTTTGAAGTGTTGTGACTAATATAAAATACAAATTTCAATCTAATTTATTTAGCAAGAAGAATAAAAGATGAGAAAATAATACATGTTTAGTCTGCAAAAAAGAAATGGTGAACACACACACACACACACACACCGAGCTGCAGCGCACACACCACAAACATATATGCCCACAAAACTAAATTTTTAACACCTCAAATAGTAGCTAATAATAAATGGAGATAAATAGGAGAGTTCTGTGAAATAGACAAAATTTTTTCTCATTTTATATACAGATAGAGGAAGCTACAAAACAGCTGCAGAAGCATGACGCTAAATAAGTGAATTTTTGGATATAATGCTTTGATGTAAAGATATACGATAATATATATATATATATATATATTTATAATACTTATATATATATACTATTATATAAGGATGGGTATCATATATATATATAAGGTTATAATATATGATTATATATCTATAGTCACTTATATATATATATATATATATATGATATATATATCACGATAATACAGTACAACATTCAAAGTTCTTGTGGAGAAGGTTTTAAGTTACAGGTCATATTGATAATTTCGCCATTACAATGTCATTCGCTTAGAATGTCAGATATACAATGCATTTTCTATGGGGAAAACAAAAGTTATCCGACTTTTGAAAAAGAATTGCATTTATTTGAATATGGATAACACTTATGTTTATCGAACAGTATAATAATATATATATAAATATATATTTAGTATATATATATATATAGTATAGTATATATATATATATAATATAGTAATATTTATATAGTGATATATATAAATATATATATCATATATATATATTATTAGTTATATCAGGGTGTGCGATTTGGACTTAGAGTCATGGGGAAAAGAATATCTGAGCAATATATACATATCAATTATAATTTATACTATATAAAGTACAAAG
>JABUQX010102245.1:20000-43776 GCA_015478945.1 Trachelipus rathkii | reverse complement strand
AATATCTCAAGAAACTCTCCCAGCATTCTACAGCTTGTCCAATTTAAAGTAAAGTAAAATAAAATATTTAAAAATATTGAAGTATAAAAACATATTCACCACCATATCTAAATACTATAACTAAAACATGCCAACCCTACCACAAGCACTCAACAAAATAGCTGCTACTTATGCAGTTCAACCACAATTTTAAAAGAAAGCCACATTGACTGTCATAACATACTATGCTATCCCCATAAGGGTGTCCAACAAATAAGCAAAAACATGCAATATAAAGGCCTAAGGCCCACCAGCATTTTTTTTTTTTATAAGTTCATCATACAGGCATTAGCCGTTTTCAAGGAGGCGAAGCTTCTCTGAGGTACGTTTCCTAGGACCTGAAAACTCCCGGATGAGGATTTGAAATTTCGTCAGGCGCTGTACATCTTATGTTGTGTGTAAATATTATAGTATATATAAATAGACTATACTAATATATATATATATATATGATTACTATATAAGCTATATATATATATATATAGCTATATAGTATATATAGTATATAGTATATATATAATATTATATAGTATATTATACTATATATATATATATATCTTATACATATATATATTAAGTTATTATAGGAGGGTTTGAGTCGCCGGACTCTCATAACGAGAGGAGCTGTTCAAAATCTTGGCCCGGCGTAGCCCAGTTGGTTTTTCTACCGGGGGAGGAAATTAAACTTGTAATTCTTACTACGTTGGTGGCGCTGGTTTGGGATAGGCGGCCTTTAAAGTTCGATTTCCCGTAGTCCCCCGTGTCACCCTCTGAATAGGGGCGATTAAAGCAAGCGGTTAAAGGTAGGGTTTTTTGATATTTTTATACCTAGTAATAATATATTATGTATATAGATTATTATATGTATATAGTATTATATATAATAGTAATATATAAGATTAGTATATATATATATATAGATATATATATGTATATATAGTATAATAGTGCTGATAGCTAGTCATTAATATATTGGATAAATGTGTTCACTCAAAATAAATTTTCACTACAAGCATACATTATAAACAAAGGTTAATTATCTATAGTTGCTCACTGCTAATGCCAAGCTCTACAATGTTAATTAGCTTTTATGGAATTTAGATATTCACAGCATTTCTTAAACTGTTTATCTGACCTTATAAATATAATTAAGTCTTTAAAATTTTATGTTGCTATTAACTTATGAATCAGTTTATTTAATTAGAAAACAAAACTTACTCCCCAATACAATAGTCCTGTTCAATGCAATAGTCAACCAAAATTTCAACAACATCATCTCTATGAGCTTTTTCAAGTTGTTTATGTATTTCATAATTTCTCAAAACAATTTTTCCTTTTGAAGTCCTTCTTAAAATTTCTTTAACATCAAAATTCTGCAAAGTTCATTATTTATAAATTTAATTATAAATATATGATAATATATATACTATATGTGCGAATGTTATAGTATACGTATATACTATATTATTATTACTATATATATATATATAGGGTATAAGTGATAGAAAAAGACTAACTCGTGGCGAGTCTTGACTATATAGTATCATATATTATATATATAAGTATATATATATAGTGGGCTTACCGTTCTCTTTGTTGAAATTGATGTATGATGATGATGGCCTCTCCGCTGCAGAAGAGCCATCAGTATCAAGACTATCATCAAGCTTTCTCTTCTCTGAAATATTTCTCTGTGGTTCATTATTTTGTAGTTTCCCAGGTTTTTCTAGATCAACCTCCTAAGCCTCAGGTAAATACCAAAAACGAATGTATTTATGATTGCTTTTAAATCTGTGTTGGAAGTCTTGCGAGATTAAAAGCTATATATATTATAGTATATTATAATATATATATATATATAATATATATATATATATAGTATATATATTTATTATAGTATATATAAATATATATTATAATAATTATATACTATATATATTATATATAATATATAGTATATATATAATATATTATATATATATTAGTAGTATACTATACTAGCAATATTATATATTATATATATAGATTATATATATAATATATTAGTATTATAGTAGTCAGGGGCAAGCTGTGTGGCAGTGGTTTGCACAGAGAAGAAAAATCAAATTTTTCTATTTATCGGGATCAGTACAAAGTTTCCAGAGAATGTAATAATTGGGGAGGATACAGCCTTTTTTATTGAAATAAATTTTTTGGTATACCCAACACTTTTGTCAAAATTTCAAAAATTTTAAAAATTGACAAAAATTTGTGGAAAAGTTTGGAATTTTTGCTAAATTGTTGGGTATAAAAAAAAATTTATTTCTATAAAGGAAAGGTGGGTATCCTCCACAATTATACATGCTCTGAAACTTTCGCACTGATAGGATCAATAGTAAAAAAGTTAGTAATTTTTTCATGCAACCACGTCATGAACCAAACCATATAATATATATGATTGTATATATATATATATACTATTATATCTGGATACGTATGATATATTAGTGTATAGTTATATTATAAGGTATCATATGTATATATATATATAGTACTATAATATATATTATAGTTGTATTAACTTATAATCTTATATATATATATATCACATATATATATAATATAGAATAATAGGAGTGATATATAAATATATATATTTATATAGATATAGTATATTATATATAGCTATATATATAATAATTATATATAATATTAATATATAGTGAAATATATACAGTATAGTTTATGATATTATATATATTATATACTAGTAACTAGTATATATATATATTAGTATTATATATATATATATATATATATATATATGATATATATATTATATAATAGACTCTGATTTGTATTCCAATGCTGTGTATGTATGTATATGTGTATATATTTTATTGTGTTGTTAGGGAATAATTGACAGGCTGCAACATCTGGTGTCATATTTATCTGTGTCCAAATCCAAATTCTCTTCTATGAATAATTCGAATTACTTATTAATATTAATAATTATTTCCCAAAATTGGGTTCATTCGCGCTTTTGAAAGAGAGTGATAACAATTATGTGATAAATATATCAATGTCACATTAATAGACATTTAAGCAGTAATCTTCATTACAAAATACAACATAATCAAACAAACACATACTGTACAACATTCAATTAAAAGGTTCTTAAACTGCAATCAATTGCATATTACAAAAGCATATATCTAATTCTTAAAGTATGCGAAATAATTATATCTTCACCAATATTTGAAATGAATTTCTGAATTTGGAACTTTGAAGGGGCAGTTTTAGAACAGCCATTTATTTTCTTTATTTTCTTTATTTTTACTTTAGTTTTAACCCAAGTATATATATATATATATATTATATTATATAGTAGTATATATATATAATTATAGTATATATATATATATATAGTAATACGTTAGTGTTATAGTATATATATATATAGTAATGTACGATTCTATATATTATATTTTATATATATATATACTACTAGTATAATATATATATTATATTATATTATATATTAGTATATATATATATATAATATTATATATGTAATATAGTATTATGAATACATACATACATTATATATATGTTTTGTTTTTTTGTTAACATGACTCCAAGGACAGTTATGTATATAGTGCTAAAGTGTATGAACACAATCAAATTCGAATTTTCTAAAGATGCTGCCAAATATGTTTTATCCAGGTCCCTGTTGGCTTGTCCATTTTTTCCCGTTTTCTTTTAACTTGATTCAAATAAATTAAAAAACCAAGGTACACAAAATATAAAAAGCTTTGCACATTTTTTCTTTTCTCTAAAATCAAGATAAAAATATTTTTCCTTTTCTCTAAAAACAAATTACAAAAATTATTTAATTTTAAACTAAGCCACTAAATAATTACATTAATCTTAAAAAAGTTTATGACTGTTATAAGAAAGTTATTTTTCTTGCTAAAGATATGAAGTTGTTTTTTTCCGGTCTCTTTGACAATTTTCTCTTAAGTTTTCTTCAGTCTCTTTAATTCTCAGCTACTAATTTCTTTTTTTTTGCACTATGCCAGAGGTTTCTGCCTTCTTATGGCCATAGTGTTTTTTTCAAGCTATGCCTTATGAACTCTGAGAAGCATTGCGGCAGTATGACATCAACCTCATTTTGTAAACAATAATCAACGCCCTGCCAATATTTTTCAATTTCTTCAGGCAATACATCTTTTGTAGCGAACAAAGTGACGTCTTCACGCAAATTTTCTTGTAGACAATGTTGTTTGTCGAGAAACTCATCTGTACAGAAAGCAATTCCCATGAAATAAAGATAGAATAGTGTTACATAGTTTTTTGTTTCTTTTGAATGTTTACTTTTTAAAAATTTCATGAAAAAGTTGATCAAGTCTATCTTCCTTCTCATCAAAACTTTTCAGAAGTTCAAGGACATAGGAATTAGATATCAAAAGTTCATAATCCTCTTTGATTATATCAGCCGTCAAACCATCAATTCGCTTGATGTCAATGAATTTTTTAACACACATATTAATTCTTTCAGAGTTATTAGAAAGCATTATCTTCGGTGACAAACAACTTAATGTCTTTGTGATGGAATATGTAAGAGGACTTCTTTCTACTAACTTCTGGATAAGTATTTGCAAGAATAACATACAATCTTCTCTAAATTTTAAAATTTCTGGAGTTTGCAGCCTACGAGTGCATTCCTAATTCCCTCTTTTGCTGTTTGATACAGGTCTATAAATAGAATTATGAATTTTTTTTTCTTTAAAGTTAATTTTCATTAAAAACTTTGACGTCTGAACAATAAATGTCCGGTTTTAGAATTTGATATATAGGATATGTTGAAAAGATGAGCAGTTGGATCATGGCATACAAGAAGGTGTCAATGGTCTTTGCACGCTGAACTTCAATAGAAATCCTTCCAACTGACGAGGCTACGCTTGGAAATAACCCAGACTTTGCATGTAATAATGGAATCCTTTATATGATTTTCACCTTTCAACACTGTTGAAAATGTTTTCAGATTCGTCCACTTCTTCCACGTACTTTCGAAGTCTTGGAAGCAATGATGATGGCTGTTGTGTTGTGGCATTTAACATTTTCAACCCATCATTGTCAAACAAGAATTTAGGGGCAGGACTCTTCAGAGCGGCTGTTATGTTTCATGAATGTTCCCTTCTAGTTGAAAGATCTTTAAATAAATATAAGAAGCCCTTAAATATTTCTAATAAATCACAATTGGTAGGCTTTAAAATGACAGTTTTGAAGCTCCATGGACACATATGCAAGGCAACTTCCAAATCAATCAAGTCTTCGGAGTGCTTCGGGACAGGTATTGTAAATCTGCGGTTTTCAATAAAGGATACGCAAATGACAGACATTTTCGAAGTTGGCATTAAGGGTCCATGCCATTGGAAATACTTGTCACTTTAGATGGAGGGTCAAGCAGCTGACCGCAAGCCCTGCTTGAGATTTTCCTAAAGATTCTCAGCTCGAGTGTCGGTAAGGAACTGGAAGTAAGATAACGAGTGGTTATTAGACCAGTAGTTAAGTCTTCAAACCTAACATGTATATCCATTTGACTTCTTTGTGCAATTTTATTAAAGCCTCATCAATGAGGATATTGATATATTAGTATAATATTATATTCTATATATATATATATTATATACTATATAGTATATATTTTGAATTTTAATATATAGTCTATATATATAAAGTAGTATAGTATAAATACATATATATATATTATTTATTCTATAATTTGTAAAGATTAATAATAAGGAATTTAAAAAAACTCGATATATAAAAATGAAATAAATGATTGCTAAAGCTTTGTTTAACACCAGAACAATATAAATTATCAGGGGAGTAACCAGAAAGTCAACTTATTTCTTTGATAAAATAATATGAAAGTTCCATTCAAAATTAATTTAGCCATATATGCAATATTAATGTTTAATTTTAAAAATTTGATTTGATTTTTTTTTTTGGAAAATGGATCTTTATATTAGGCTATATCTAAAATGTCAACATATTAGAACATTAGAACATTAGAAATATAGAGACAGTAAGAAGCCACAAGGGCCTATCGAGACAGTCCCAGTCAACTCACTAACAATCATGCTCATGCAAATCCACAAAGCACCCTAGGGCTTGTCAATTATTGTAACTAAAAATCGCACCAGTTTGCGCTTAGTCAAAAGAAGAAAAAAAATGATATAGTGATACCCAAACCATCCACATGCTTAGAAAATAAGTTATAGGTGCACACATGCAATCTTATATTAATACTACTGCTATAAAACCCGCCAGATTTGGCCTCGTCATATATGAGTCTATAAGAAACCTCAACCTTTTAACTATTTTTTCGTTCAAATATTCATTTTCGAATAATTTTAAACCCCCGTACCCGAGTTCCAAATTTAAAACGGAATTCGGTTAAGAATGTTCTTTCTTATATTCAAGATGGCATGCTTTTCTTCTTAATTTTCTTATTATGCCCCTGGTCTTCCGATCGTGCTCTACTATGAAAGAAATTTATTGGCCTCTGTAATTATCAATAGATGTATAATTCTTGTAGAGCTTGTATATGTCCCTCGAGAAATCGCCATCTCGTCGGAAAACTCTCTAACTCCGCTCAGCTCTCCGTCATAGCTCTTACCCCTCAAACCCAGAATCATCCTTAGTTGCTCTACGCTGCACTCTCTCTAGCATATCTAAGTCTTTTTTAAATAAGGGGCCAAACTTGTGCACAATAACTCTAATATACTGGGGCCTATAGCTTATTTATAAAGTTTTACTTTATAACTTCCTGTGCTCTTGTAAACACATTCGATTTAATTATGCCCCACGCATCTTACTTAGCTGTATTTGCCCTTGCCTTCCAACACTGGATTAGCTACTTTCCAAATTACCCGCTTATAATCACACCCTAAATCTTTTTCTTGGTCACAGACTTCAGCCAAGTCCCATTCTATCATAGGTTAATGGAGGCCTCTTTTTATTTGTGCAGTGAACCTATGGTGACATTGAGATAGTCGCTTACACTTTTTATGCTTAGTAATATTCTAGTTTGGCCAACTTATCTGCGCATGCAGAAGTTTTAATCAAGATCATTTGAATACTTTATACAATACTTCACTATTCCTACTGTGGTGGCCATTTGGTATACATCTGCAAACTTAGAAATCCTTGCATTTAAGTCCCTGGTCTAAATGCATTTATATAGTATGAGGAACAATAGTTAGGCCCCAGCACTGATCCCTGTGGGGACACCAGTCTTCACTATTTCCATGATGATTTATTACCATTAAGTTGTACACACTGCTTTCTATTTTGCAACCACTCTTTAACCAACCATGTACCACTCCTCCTTTACCACAATTGCAATAACTTCTTCATCAGCCTTGATGTGTGGAACCTTATCAAAGCTTGCTAAAGTCTAAATATATATTATCAACTGGATCTCCTCTGTTCAATGCAGTCCGTAATGTATTCCATAAATTCTAAAAAGGTTTGTCTGACATGAACTCTTACCCTTTCTGAAACCGTGCTGGGAGTCATACAATACCTTGTTCATCGTTCTTAAATATTCTCTATATGAACCCTTGTCAGGCAACTTTTCCAGAACTTTACACCAGGGAATGTTTAAGCCTAACTGGCCTATAGGAATTTCCGAAATCTCCTTACTACCCTTTCTTATAAATAGGGAACAACATATGCTATTTTCCAGTCCTTCTGGTACCTTCACCAAAAATGTTATATGGATCGCTTAAAATTCAAATCAGTCCTTTGTAATGCTGGTCTACCCTCCTTAGAATTCTACGCATAGTTACCATCAGGGCCTCTGCAGCTTTACTTGGATACAATATGGTCTAGGTAACGTTTAATTATCTTTTACACTCAAATTCAATTTCTGTTAAGTCTACTTGTAGCTTGCATACAAGTAAACTATTAGTCTCGCAACTATTATCTAATCTTTCCTCAGTAACCACTGAAGCAAAATAAGCATTGAAATTTGACCACTCTTATTGAACTTACTTTTTTCATCAAATTTTAATTGGACCCAATTGTCCTATTCTTGCTTTTTAATTTTTATAAAAACATAAACTGTCTTCGGTGTCTTATTACTATTAATTCCTGCTAGTTAATTTTCTGCCTCTCTCTTTGCCTTTCTTAGTTGACTGGTTAAGTTCATTTCTATTTTTCCTATAAATTTTCTTGTTCGACGATTACTACCTGTGAATATTTTAAAACATCTACGCTTTTCCTTAATTGTTCATCTTATCTCCCTATTCCACCACAGGTTTTCTCTTTGTCACCCTAATGGGTTTATCTTTAAAAAAACATACTGACTGAGATATCCATTAAGATTTGCTTAAAAGTGGTGCCACATGATATAGACTACAGTTTTGGTGTCTTTAAACTCTTTATCCAGTCAGTTTGTACTAAGCATGTCTCGAAAATTTGTTAAATCGCCATTTCAGAAATCTATGATCTTTTTCTTATTAACTTCCAATTTGGGCCCAGATATCACATTCATCTTAAATCTAATATATTATGGTCACTAAGAGTCCTGAAAATTTTTTTCTCCTCAGACTCTGAACTCATCCACCAATACTTTCATGTTAGTTATATTAAGTCTACATAGTGCATTATGTACGTTGTGGGCTCATGGACCATCTGGCCTCAAAAAGTTATCTAGTTAGCAATTGTAATACAAGAACTAACTATGGTCCAATGATAATACAAAGAATTCCATTGATCCTGGATTAAAATACCGCAATATATGACTATACGTGTTTCTTTACTTGTGGCATGCTGTCTCATTTAATTTCATACAATTTCCGCGTCTAATTCATGACTCTGGCCAGGGGTCTGTAAAATAGCCCCTATTACTATAATGATTTAGTTAAACTAAGGATATCTACCCAACTGATTCAATATTCCATGATATAGTTTTAAAGTCAGTCATTAATACAGATTGAATATTGCGTTTAACGATATAAGTCGGCTTCTTTCCTCTACGGCTGGTAATAAATAAGTGAATATCATCTATTCATATTCCTGAGAAGAGTCTCCATGGTAATTCTTCATTAGACCCATGCTTCAGTTATGCAAATAAAGTCTAGATTCTCATTTATAGTATAACTAAGCAGCTTCTTTTTATTTCTAAGGCTGATAAGCATTTGTGTAAAAGCATTTGTGATATTCGAAATGCTGCCATTTTTATTGCTATCATCATTTTTTGAACCTGTAACAACACTAGTTTTATTTATCTCACCACTATTACAGTTACCATTACAATTATTTGGATCGAGATTTAGCCCATCACCCCCAACTTTACCTAGTTTTTTGATAAACAATTCTCCAAACTGGTACTGAAAAGCCCAACACCTTTATGACTCAAGTGAACTCCATCTGCTGCAAAAAGATCTTTATCCAGAAATTCTCTCCACAAATCCAAAAACCTAATATTTTCTGAAAGACATAATTTCCTAACCCTTTCATTTACACCTAAAGCCCTACTCCCCCATTCCTGACCTGCACCTAACCTAGGTAAAATTCCAGAAATCATGCACCTTCTTCCACTAGCTTTCATCTTCTGAATCAATATGAAATGGACCATATCATTATAGTTCAAAGATAATTTTTTTCATTAATAATGTATATTGTAGTAAAAGTTTATAATACACATAAGTTGAAAATGTTGATATTATATATATAAATATAAAGTATGAACATTTTCTTATAATGGCATTTTTATAATATTAACCTATGCATTTATATGTATTTACTTCTTTCATTTCAAGATACACATACACACAAATGACAAAAAATATTTATAACCTTTTTAATAGGTATAAAGTTAAAACATTTTCTTTCTTAACACACAGCAACCAAGAATCCAAATTCAACAAAATTTCATATAAATTTATAGGCACAGGTCTAAATGACAGACAGTTTTTCAAATCATCTGAAAATACACTAAAACCTTAAGCAATTCCCCTAATATTTATTGATTGACCTTAATAATTTATTGGTTTAGTTTTATCGCATTTTTTTATTTTGGTTTTAAGTGTTTAAAGATTTGTTTAATAAGGTGATTGTTGTTGTTTTTTTTAACTGTTTTTATTTATTTACTGTGATTGTTGTTTTTTTTTTGTTAATTTTTTTTAGTTAGGTTAAATTTATTTTCAGTTTATTTGGTCAGATTAGGTTTAGTAAGGCTAGGTTAGTTTTAATAGGTTAGGACTTAATTTTGATTTTATATTTAATTTTAATACATTTGCAGTATACTGTGCAAAAATTTTGAAAATCGGAGGTGAAGCCCTTTATCTAAATAATTACCAATTTTAACATTTAATATATAAAGGGTAAAAAGTTGCTAAATCTGGTTAAAGGCATTTTTTACACTTAAATTTAAGTTTATCTTTAATTTTAATACATTTGCAGAGTATTGTGCAAAAATTTTGAAATCGGAGGATAGGCCCTTTATCTAAACAATTACATAATATATATATATAGTATGATATATATTATATAGTATATATATATATATATATATATTATAGTATATATATATATTATATATATATTATATTATATATATATATATATAATTATATATTATATATATATATATATGTTATATATATATATATATATATATATACATATACTATTAGTATATATATAGATATATATAGTAGGATCTTGTAAGCTTTATAGAGCCACTATTTTATAAAACGCTACTTGAACAAAAATCCCAATTAAGGGAGTGAATTTAACATTATATAAATATAAAATTTTCAGAGCATATGTAGCATATAAGTGATATTCAAGTAGTCTTTTTTTTAGATTTATTTTTTTATTAGTTATTTATAATATCTGTGTTAATTTTATCATACTCTTGACATATTTTTATAGAATTTAAATCAGACGCAAGCACACATATATCAGATAAATGTACATTTGTACACACAACTTTTTTTGTTTTAATCGCTGGTGGTTTGGAAACTAGTGGTTCTCGTTTACATGTAATAAATAGACTAACAGAATTTGAATTTGATGTAAAAGAAATTAAATCGCTACTAGAACATATTGATCCAAGTAAAGCTGCAGGTCCTGATGGTATATATGGTAGAATTCTAAAAGAGGGTAGTAGCAGTATTGCAAAGGCATTGTTTTTGATTTTTAAACGTTCCTTAACATTTAGTGAGGTACCAGATGACTGGAAAACTGCATATGTTGTGCCTATTTATAAGAAAAGGTAGTAAGGGAGATTTGGGAAATTATAGGCCAGTTAGCTTAACATCTCTGGTCGTAAAAATTTTGGAAAAGTTACTGAAAAGTTATATAGAGAAACATTTGGATGATAACAAATTACTGTATGATTCTCAGCATGGTTTTAGAATGGGGAGATCATGTCAAACAAACCTTTTAGAATTTATGGATTATGTTACTGACTGCATTGACAAAGGAGAACCAGTTGATATTATTTATCTTGACTTTAGCAAAGCCTTTGATAAAGTTCCCCACAAAAGGCTGATTCAAAAGTTATTGCAATGTGGAATAGGTGGAGTGGTACAGGGTTGGATTAAAGAGTGGTTGTGTAATAGAAGGCAGTGTGTAATGCTAAATGGCAATAAGTCATCATGGGAAGTGGTGAAGAGTGGTGTCCCACAAGGTTCTGTACTGGGACCACTACTGTTCCTCATTTATATAAATGATTTAGATCAGGGTCTAAAATGTAAGGTTTCTAAGTTTGCAGATGATACCAAAGTAGCAACTTCAATTGGAAATAATGATGGATGCATAAAGATTCAAAATGATCTTGATAAACTTCTTGGTTGGGCGGATAAGTGGCAAATGAATTTTAATAGTAAAAAAGTGTAAGGGTTCTTTGCACTTAGGTTACTCGAATAAAGGATTTAGCTATGACATGAATGGGTGATTGGATCGAGTCTTAGAACCAAGAAAAGGATTTGGGTGTGATTATAAGCAGTAATCCTCAAAGTGGCTAACCAATGTTTGGAAGCAAGAAATAAAGGCAAAATGAAGATACTAGGTAGTAATAATGCGGTAATGTTGTTTACAAAGTAAGGGAGTTAATACAGTAAGGTATACAATAGCTAGTGTTAGGCCAGTAAATTAGAGTATTGTGCGACAGGTGTGGGCCGCCATTATTTTAAGAAAAGGACAGTAGATATGCTTGGAACAAGAGTGCAGCGTAGAGCAGCAAGGATGATTTCTGGGTTTAACATTAAAATGCATGTATGACAGGACCCTCCCATGGTGCTGATTTTTCAGCCCAGGTATGGGCCCGGCTTTTTTGTGGAAGCCGTGGTGGGTTCTGTACATTGATCGTCAAAAAAAATATATATATAATCCGTATATGTTACGCAGTATATGTATATATATAATATATATATATAGTATATATATATATATATCATATAATAATATATATATTAGTTATATATCTAATATATTGTGTATATATATGTAATATATATATATATTATAGTATATTATTTATATATAATATATATTATAGTTATATATATATATATATGAGAAATTGATATATATAATATATATAGTTCTTTTTTCGGCTAACCCACCACAACGATATATGATTATTTAATAAATTTAATCGATTCTGTTTAGTAAACTAAAAATTTATTTTATATGTCTTAAAATTTAAGAAGGAATTATTTGAGCTATTTTTCTTTTATATCTCTCCTCAATAGGTAATTCCTTTAAGTTTTTTTTTCTCCCATCTGTTCGTATAAATATGATTGCAACATTAAACGACTAACTTTTTCTTTAGTGTTAATATCTCTTACTAACTTTATTAAAGACATCTTTCATAAATAGCAACTATAGTAAGAATAAATTCACTAATAGACACTGTGAGAAATTAAATTAAACAAATTGATTCTAGATTCTAAACTTCACCAAAAAAAATAAATAAATAAATTTATTTATCTTAAATGATCTCATAGAAATGTTATGCAAAATTATATTTTAATATGGAACAATGATATTATAAAATAATCGATATATCGTTGTGGGGGGTTAACCGAAAAAGAACCTATATATTATATATATATATATAGTAGTATATATATATAATATATATATATATATATGTAGTATATTATATATATAGTATAATATATATAATATATTATATATATTATTTATATATTGGCAGCAAGTTTAATGGCTTGGTCATTTTTCAAATCGATCAAAAATGCCCTATAATTTTTCAGAAATTCCCGGAATATTTCAGATATTACTAAAAAACACTTCTTTCTTTAAGAAGCACATCATTTTGTTCAATCATTTAATTATTTTTTTCTAATAGAAATAAAGTTCATATTTACTTTCTATACCCCACACATAGGTAGTCATATATATATATATATATATATATATATATATATATATACCTATACCAGTATATATTTACTATATAGTATATATATACTATATATATATATTATATATATATATTATATATGTATTATATAGTAAAAGGAGAGAGAGAGAGAGAGAGGAGAGAGGAGAGGAGAGAGAACTACATTACCTTCAAGAAAAGCAAATACATATTTTGAATCAGCGTTTAAAGCTTATTACTAGAATGTAAAAAAAAAAAAAATTCGAAAAGTACGACACTTACAGAAAAAACAATTACATAATTTGGAATCAGCGATTTTAGGGGGCTCGAGCCGATTGGGGACAGAGGGGGGACGTTTTCCATACCCCATAGGGGAGGGGCGGAGGAACCCCTGCGACACCCAAATACCAATGAGCGGGGGTTCCGGAGACCCTCCCCGGAGGGGGGGAAATAGTACCCCCCGTCGTCCACCTAGAGGCCGAGAGACCGACCCCGACATCTGATATCGGGGCGGTCTACCCTAGGGTATTCGTTAGTTTTAAATCATAAAATAAATTTACATATAATAAGCTTTCTACGCTGATTACAAATTTGTTTTTCTGTAAGTGTCGTACTTTTCGAGATACAATTTTTTTTTACATTGTGGTATTAAGCTTTAAACGCTGATTCCAAATATGTATTTGGTTGTCTTGGTTGGTAACTCGTAGGCCTCTCTGCTCTCTCTCTCTCTTCTCTCTCTCTCTCTCCTCTCCTCCTCATCTCTCTCTCTCTCACTCTCTCTTCTCCTCTCTCTCTCTCCCCGCATGTGACAGAAAACTAAACGAACCTAAGGTAAAACAAATTATATTATAGTATATACCGTAGTATAATAGTAGTATATATATATATATTATATATATATAGTATATAGTAATATATAGTATATATTATATATATTATATATTTATATATATATATATTGATATTATAATAAGTATATATATAATATATTATATATAATATATATAATATATATATAGTATAAAATATATATATTTATATGTTTGAACTTCACAAATTTCTTGCTGAATTTATTTTATATGTAAATAGAATTTATTTCTTACCGCGGGATAATCTATATTTCACCGTTAAAATAATTAAAATTTTCATCTTTTTTTTTCGTAATAAAAAAATGACCAAGGAGTTAGATATATACCTATATATTATATATATAGTATATATATATATATACTATAACTATATATATATTATATAGTATATATATATAGTATATATGATATATTTAGATATATAGGTCTAGAGGTAATTTCTGGACAGCGGGGCTCTGTCGCCCTGTATAAGCCCGCCTAATGAAGTGCGCTTAGATGACTTAGTATTATACTAATTTATATATAAATATCTATATATAGTATATATATAATTATAATATATAATAGTATAATATATATATTAATAGTAATAATAGTATTATTATTATATATATATATAAAAAATAAAAAAAAAAGTTAAAACTAATACTTATCTCAGATTTTGGGTGTAAAATGTAGATATTTGTGACACCAAAAAAAATTTGTAGATGTTTTACAGACTTAATTGATTTTATAACATGTATAATTTTAATTACATTTAGCAGGTATATGTGCAAAAATTTTTGAAAAATCGGGAGGTGAAGCCCTTACTAAATAATTACCAATTTTTAACATTTATATAGAAGTGGTAAAAAGTTGCTAAATCTGGTTAAAGGCGTCTTTTTACATTAATTTAAAGTTTAATCTTTACTGTTTAATACATATTGCAGAGTGATTGTGCAAAATTTTGAAATCGGAGATAGGCCCTTTATCGTAACATTACCAGATATATAATATATGTAATTATATATTATATATATATATATTAGTATATATATATAATATATATATATAATATATGATATATAGATATATATATATATAATATATATATATAGTATATATATATATTTAATTATATTTACTAATATATATATATATAGTGATATATATATATTATATATAATATTAATATATATATATAGTTAACTTTCTATACCTTATGATCTAAAGTAAAATTTTTCATATTAATTTATATAATGAAGTAAATATTAAAGAAATGTAAATTTAGGGAAAACATGTTTTAATACTAGTTAGTTTTTATATGGAAATAAATCAGAATATCAATATGAAAAACAAGCACTAGATCATGAGGAATTTGCAGCCGAAATTTTTTTTATTCGTGACGTATTAGGCGTGACGTATACAAATTAAATGTTGCCAATTTCACAATATAAATATAGTATATATATATTTAATATATATATTATATAATATATACTTATATATTAGTATATATATATAGTTAGTATATATATATTATGTATGATACTAAGGTTTTCAGCCAAGTAGGGGGCTCGAGCCCACGGGGAACATAGGGGGGGAACGTTTTCCCATACCCGTAGGGGAGGGGTGGACGAGAACCCCGCGACACCCAAATACGGCAAAGAGCGGGGGTCCGGAGACCCTCCCGGAGGGGGGAACATAGTCCTACCCTGTCACTCTCACGGAAAGGGCCAGAGAGACCCCGCTCTTTTCCATGCTTTGCGGTTTACCTGGGTATTTCCTTTAAGTTAGGAATACCAAGGGCTAACCGCAAAGATGGCAGAGATTGGGTCTGCTTCGGCCTTTCCGGTGAACGACAGGTAAGGGACTATTTCCCCCCCTCGTGGGAGGCGTCTCGGAAACCGCCGCGCTCTTTTGGTATTTGGGGGTGTCGCGGGTTCCTTCCGCCTCCTAACGGGTATGGAAAAACGTCCCCCCCTATGTTCCCTGTCGGCTCGAGCCCCTACTTTCGGCTGTAATACCTTATATATGATATATATATATATATATATATATTTATATATTTAGTTATATATATTGTATATATATGAAAGTATATATATATATATATATTTATATATCGGTGAATCTGGGAACATTTTTAAAGTTGTATTACGTCACGCCTCAAGGTCATGAAGGACATTGTCAGATTTTTGATATCTGCTTTTTTTAACATTATCTTTGCCTGATTTTCCATATAAAAAACTAACTTATTATTAAAACATTTTTTCCCTTAAATTTTTACATTTCTTAGAATATTTACTTTCAATTAATATAAATTAATATGAAAAATTTACTTTAGATCATAAGGTATATAAAGTAACTATGTCCATATATATATATATATATATATATATATATATATATATATTTATATATAATAATACGTTTTTATATATAGGTATAATATATATATAATTATATATATATATATATTGATATTATTTATATTATAATATAATAATATAATAATATGATATATATTGAGTTGACATGATAACTAAACGTTTTAAAGCATTATTTCTATTTTACGGTAGCCTAACCCTAAAGGTAGCTTAAGAGCTAAAATCAATATTAGCATTTACATTGTAAAATTAGGAAACAATGATTACCTTTCAATAATGTTAGTATCTCTTCAAGATTAAATTTCCTTAAAAATTCTTCCATTCTTTAAAAGTAGGCACTACAATAACATTAACGTTAAAAAAAAAATACGAATTTCGGTAATCGACTATGACACTATGACATTCTACATCAAGACTCAGGAACCAGGAAAATTTGTTATTCAGTAATGCCAACTTGCCAAGGGTTGCCAACATAACATTACGTCATAAAATTTTATTGTGATTATAGTTAGAAAAATAGTTAAGAAAAAAATCAAGAAAAGTCTCCAATGGTAAAACATTGATTCTAAAAAATATAAATGCATATATATAAAAAAAAAAAATAATCAACCAAGAAAAGAGGATTTTTCGGTGTTATGAAAGTGTTCCCTTCCGAACGTTCGATTTCGTCCGCCATCAGAGTAACATAATTAAGTTTTTTAATATTTAGCATTTTTAAAACCAATAACTTATTCTTTATATAATTTCACAGGGTTACTATATGGTACATAATAACATGTTTAAGACGGGAAATTGAGTTTTTTTTTTTTTACTTTTTATGTCATCTATAAAGGTATCTGCGAAAAAAAAAAATTAAAACCCGACATCCCATTCTTGAAAAAAAAATCTACGAAAAACATCTATTTGGTAATCATAGAAGCCCCGCTGTGAAGAAATTGTTTCATCCGACCTCACCGTATATATTATAATAGAGAAAGTTTTAACCAGGCCCCCCTATATAATTTATAATAATAAAGTTATATATATTTATTATTATTATATAATATATATATATATAATATAATATATAGTATATATTATATTATATATATATATATATATATATTAAATAATATATTATATATATATATTATATGGCCGCCTCACACAAGCACCAATCCATATCTTGGCAACTACGATAGCTACAAAAAAAAAAAAAAAAAAAAAACATTAGTGGAATCAGCATCGAATTCTAGTTAGGAAAACACACCTTTGTTTTTTTTTATTTATTTTTTTTTTTTCAAGAACGGTAGGTCAGATTTTAATTTTTTTTTTTCGAAGATAGCCTCTATGATACATAAATTAATGATGTAGGCGTAAAAATTTTATTACTTTTGTTTTTAACCAACCACTCACGGGCTCAGGGGGTACGGGGGACTCCACCCCCCGTAAATATACCCTGTGGGTTTGCATGTTTTTTACTTTTATATTACTTTTTGTTTTCAACCAACCACTCACGGGCTCGGGGGTGTACGGGGGTGGAGCCCCCCGTAAATATCCCCAAGTGGCTTTGAATTTTTTTTCATTTTTTATGGCATCTATAGAGGCTATCTGCGAAAAAAAATTTAAAATCCGACCTACCGATCTTGGAAAAAAAAAAAAAAAAGTGTGTTTTCCTAACTAGAATTCGATGCTGATTCCACCAATGTTTTTCTTTTTTTTTGTAGCTATAGTATTTTTTAAGATATGGATTGTCTGTTTGTGGAGGCTGACGCATTATATTAATATTATATATATTATATATATATATATATATATATAATAGTTAGTATATATATATACTATATAATATATATTATATATACCTATTATATATATATAATTATAATATATATATATTAAAATTTATTTATTCATTATTGAATAAGTTTGTTACCATTAAAATAATTCAATTTGGTTACAGAACATCTATAAATTTGGTTACGAAAACAACCAGCATTTATTTCCAGTTACTAATTTGTCTAACAAAAGTCGATTAGTTAGAGCAGCTAATATTATTTGGTTAAAATTCGGTGTTTATTATCAATAACAAAATATTTTCATTAACATAACCAATTTTTTGTCAATAAGCTCTTAACCAAAATAATTTGTTTATCATAAACACAAACATTCTTTCAGTGGTATATATATATATATACCTATATATTTATATATATATATTATTCTAATGATAATAATATATATTATATTACTATATATATGATATATATAATATATGATATTTCATATATATACTATATATATATATAGTATATTATAGTATATAGTCTATATATTATAATATATATATATATATAAGCAGTATAGTACTATATATATTATATATATAGGTATATATATATTTATATATATTGATATTATATATAATATATATATTATAGTATAATATATATATATATAAAATAAATATTGATAATATATAATATATTATATATTATATATATATATATATACTATAGTATATTATAAAATAGGATATATATATATATGATATATAATATATATATATAATAATATATATATTATATATATATATATATATATAGTACATATAATATTATATATATATTATATATATATATATATAATATAGATATTATTATATATATATATACTATATATATATATCCTTAAAAGATAAAGTATTTATTGAAAATTGTGTTAATATTTATTATTATATATTTGGTATATAATATATATATTTAATATATATATATATATATATATATAATATATATATATATATAATATATATATATGATAATAATATTATATAATATATATATATATATTTATATATATATATATATATACGTATGTATATTTATATATATAATAATATATATATATTATATATATAATATATATATAATAATATATATATATAGTATAGGGTATATATATATAAATATATACTATAATTTATATAATATAATTATATATATATATATATATATAATATATAGTTATATATATATATATATATATATATAAGTATATATTATATTTGGCATCATCATAGTTTTCAATTCGCAAATCCATTCATGAAATCTTTAATATAGTCATCCATAACTCTTTTATTTTATTTTTATTTTTTAATATGTTTTCAATAAATTTTTTTTTAAATACGAATCTAGTATAGGTTAAAATATTATTTTTAATGTCTTTATCAATATGTATTTTTTAAACTTCGTTTTTCTTGTATAAGTTATTGAAGTTCTGTGGTAAATCAGCATTTCCTACTAACCAATAACAAAAAGGAACAATGAAAATTTAGTGTCCCAAAGCCGTTATAATGATATAGTAATAGTATATATATATATATGATATATATATATTATATTTATATATATATATAATATATATATATATATAATATATATAAATTATATATATTATATTAATTACATATATAATAGTATATATAATTATATAGATATATATATATATATATAATATATATATTGTATTTATATATTATATTTATATATATTATATATATATATATATATTAAATATATATAAGTATATATTGTATATTAGATATATATATATATATATATTAATATAATACGTATGTATATAATGGCCCGCGAATATAATAGTATATTATAGTTATTTATATATATATTGAGAAATATTATATAGTTATTTATATATATATATATAGATATAATATAGATATATATATATAAATATAATATATATACTTATATATAGTAGTCGTATATTATATGATATATGTTATACTAGTAGGTGATCATATATATATATTGGAGTAGGTATATTATAATATATAATATATATAGAATATAATATTTATATATATATTATATATATTGAATTAGGTATTATTAATGAGGTATATTATTAGTTATGACCATATGTGGCAGAGATCTATATATATATATATAATATATATAGTTTAGTATTATTATAGTTAATAATATAATATTATATATATATATATATATATATACCCTATATATAAATTATATATATATATAAATAGTATATATATATTATTAATATATATTATATAGCGATATTATATATATATATTATATATATATATATACTAATATTATATATATATATATAACTATATATATACATATATATATATATAGTAGATATTAGTATAGTTATATGTAGGTAAATAGTATATTATATATTAGATATATACTCTATACTATACTATAATATAATTATATATATATATATATATATATATATATATATATATATATATAGTATATATATTATATTATATATATATATATAATATAGTATATAGCTAACAGTATATCATATAGCAAGAATGACCAAACATATTTAAACATTTAAAAAGAAATATTTATTACCGACTAGTTTCGGGTAAGGCACCAGCTTACCATTCGTCCAAGGTTGATATACAATGATAATAATTTTACAAAAAAGGTAAGTGTAGAATCTCACAAATAATATTATACTTATTGATAAAGAATGATTAAAGTATGAGAATGGTGAAAAAGGTTCACGCGGAATGAACAAATGTTTCAACTTCAGGTAAGGTCGCGTCGGCTGCGGAGTTACGGGTGTGGGGACGCGCGGTATCGATTACCTGACTCAATTTCTCAAATTCATTTAATTTTGGTTTAAGATGCCAAATATAACTAGGATTCCAACAAAAGAGCGGTCAGGTTCCCTTCACGCTTGGGCATAATATAATAAATGGTATCATGTATATGATGGTTTTTCATGGGAGAGAATGAGCATTTTAGCCGAAAGGAGGATGGGTGAAGTTGATCTAGGGTTTCTAAATGATATAGCCTTATGGTTCTGCTCAGTGTGAGGGTTTCTATAGTCTTCATGTAGTGCCTCAACAGTGCACCACATTTTATTGATAAATTATTGAAGACACACAAAGGAATAACGGAAGTTTATCTTTGAATCTAAATAACTCCAATCTTTCATTTCACTAGAAGAATATGTAATTAAAATTCTTACACTGAGCGAAAGTTTCATTTTAAGCTCGAATCATTCTCTACGTCGAATTCTACTCAATCTTTCCAGAAAGGTTAACACTTCATAATGACACCGTTTGGGAACAACATCCGAGTAGTGGTTTATTGTAACTTTGAACGAAAAGTAGTCTTAGCGAAATGTTTTATCAAATCAAAATTCCTGGAACCCCATTTCTCATAAATAACGATTTCAGGAAGTTGTAGTTCATTGAAAAATTGACATACAGACGGTGAATTTGTATCCCCTATCAAAGTGTCTTGATTGTAATTTTAAATATGAGGATGAAGCAATTAATTTAGTTGTCAATCCAGTAAAAGTAAGGTTCCTGAAAACGCTAGTGGTGGAATTTGTTGTCGATCCTTATAGCTACTTTGGCATTCAAGACAAGCCAGCCAATATCTTCTCACATCAGACCGTGACATTTGATTTACGGATTTTGGGAGTTGATCGTTTGTAAAAATTTGTCAATATGCCATCATTAGACTTAAAAAGAACGAAGCAGAAGTCAATCAACATATCTTCGCTAAAGATATAGGTTTAGATCTATAGGGCATCATATGAAATTTCTTCAATAAAAACGAGCTGTTGCTAAGAGTTCGGTTCAACGGACTACATGAGCAACACCATCAATTTGTTTTAGAAAATCCGTCCATTGAAATAAGAATAATTATATTACTTAGCGTTGATATTGAGTAACTCTCTAAAACTTTGCAAATCAAGGCCATGAACTGTTGACGAATTCTTAAACAAAGAATTTAAAATGATTTCTAAAGTCCTCTTCTAATGGCACATTAGTAAATAAGCTTTGGACATCAAAGCTTGCCATATGATATAAATTTGCATTAGGAAAATTTATTATTTCGTTGACGAAAGAAAAAGTATCTTTAATAGTGTAAAGATTTCTCTTAAATAAATTTTCTAAGATAGGGATCGAAAAGTTTTGATAGTGTTATAATTAAAACGTGCCAAATAGCAGATAAATAGGTCGAAACGGGAGTCAGGTTATGTACTTTTTGTCAGTCCCATATAAGATCCCACGCTTGGCATCCGGAGGAATAATATATATATATATAATATATTATTATATGTATATATATAGTATATAATATATAGTCTATATTATATATATATATATATATATATATATATATATATATATTATGTATGATATATATATAATTATATATATTATATATGATATTATGATATATATTATATATATGTATAAATATATATATTATATAATATGATAATATATATATTAGTATATATATATAATATTATATATATATTATATATGATAATATTATAATAATATATATATAATTATTAATATTATAGTGATCGTGGACCGTCGGGTGAACGCAGCGCGTTGCGCTCCGAGTGCAAGTATATATATTCAGTAGCAAACTTAGAAACTGCTAAACACACTCTCGACATTGTTCATAAATGAAGAGGAATATAACTTCCGCTTGTCGGGTTTCGAACCCGCACTCTTGCTGTGGTAAAGCAGGTGTGTTACCGAACCTGACCAGAAGTAAACGGTGGATTTCCTTTTACTCATCGTGGTCAGGTGGTAACACACCTGTTTTACCATCAGGGAGGGTACGGGTTCGAAACCCAGCAGGGGAGGTTAATATCTTATCAAAATATATATATATATATATATATTATATATATATATATATATATATATATATATATTATATGATGTGTGTGGAAAAGTATATATATTATATATAATATATATATATATAATATATATATGTGCGTGTGTGTGTAAGCCTATTTAATTGCATGCAAATACTTATCTGCATATCTTCATATACGTATAATATTTAACATAAGTATGTATAAAAAACATGATTGAATAAAGAAGATGATAGATAAGTCCTATTAATCACATATAGAGACACAGTTGGTTAGAAAAATAAAAAGATGCATTGCGGTGCTACTCTGAAGTAGCTTATTCATAAAATACATTTTGATTTGGGAGTTCTAAGGAAAAACTGCGGAGACGAATATGAATCCGGAGACCC
>JABUQX010102245.1:7500-10000 GCA_015478945.1 Trachelipus rathkii | reverse complement strand
GACGGTGATGTTTTTCCTTCACAAGCGTCTATAAGTCAGGCGCAATCAAGGAATACAGAAAGGATTATTCATCTCAACGACATTGGCAATTTCATAGATACGGTATTTAGCAAGAAGGAAAAGTGGAAATATTAAAATATCTCTGGAAACTAGATTCAAAATATATATTTCCTGCTCAAGAAGGCAAAGGTCGGGAAAGATATTTTCAAAGAAAGTGGCTTGATGATATTAAGTGGTTAGCTTACTCTGATAAAAACGTTGAGGTTTATTGCTCAAATTGTGTATTGTTTTTGGAAACAAAAGAAGGTAAAGGAAAACACCAGGAATTGGGTGTTTTTGTCTCGAGACCGTTTTCAAATTTATAGAAAACATTAATCTTTCAAAAAAACACGAGCAACTAAATATCACAAAGAAGTCATAGCAAAAGAGATTGTCGTGTCAGAAAAAGCAGGTCAAGAAAAATCAGAGAGCATCGACAAACAAGATGACAGTCAGAAGAAAATGGATGCCGAAGACAGTAGAAAGCGACTAATTCAATTGTTGAAACAATTCGATTCTGTGGTAAGCAAAATATATCGTTACTGGACATCCTGATCAGGTCGATCGAAACTCTCTTGTCCTGTGTGGAAGCGATTGGAAAGTTTTCGGAGTCCTTTTTAAAAATATCGTGTAATGCGTGAGATCAGTGCCTCTTTCAGAACAATTTAAAAAACTAGTCTAGAAATGCCCTTGTATAGCAGTCATTCACAGTCAAAGATGCCTCTATATTCAGTCATCTTGCGCATCTCATTGAACGTTAAAACTTGTGCAACATAAGTAAAAGTAAATGTTACTAGATCTTAGCCATGCGAGACGATCCGATGTGTTCCAGAAGGAACATGTTTTCGTTGTGCGTGCGTTACGTTGATATTATACTTCCTACCGTCAAAGACTTGTTTTGGGCTTCGCTCAGTAAAAATGAATTTGAATGGAAATAAGTCTTTGAAAAATTAATTGTGAAGAAAAAGTAACTGAACTTTGTTTGGTATGAATTAATCTAAGAGGACAGGGGTTATAGCGGTGCAGCAAGCAAATGAGTGGTTGAGTTCAGGGGTGTCATAAGTAATGACAGGAAAAAATATCACAAAGCTATTATTTAACTCCACAGCTTTCTGCATTTGCTTAAATTTATGCGCTCAACCAAACGCTTCTAGGGAAGTTCAAAATATTTTCGAAATTGCAATTGAAATATATTCAGAATGCTGTTACATTTTTTCTTGTAATGTGCTAACGGAGAACAAAATGCTTGAAAGAAAAAACTCAGAAGAAACTTATCCCTAAGAGTAGCAAGAAGAGATTAAAAAATTTTGCTTAAAAACTCGCTGGAGGCCAAACGGAATGAATAGGCTTTTATTATTTAAAGAAAATGATAAACCGATTAATAGACAGCTTTAGAACAATAAAATGTTGAAAGTTGGAGATCAGTCAAAAAAGCTACCTTAATTCTAAAAAATGTTTACATTGCATTTTTATGGTTTGCCTTTTTTGTGTTTAAACAGACTATTAAGTTTAACATACAATCGATTGCAAACACACGTTATTGATTTGGTAAGTGCATATAATGAAGTGAATCTAGTAAACTAAACTTGAAAGCCTCAAGGAAAAGCAACATTAGAATTTCAGCATATTTTTGAAGAATGTGTAAGCGCATCTGAATCTGAGCTAGGCGTATTGAAATTTGCCGTGTACCAAAGAATTAGCAAATTCCAAGAAAGACAGACCCAACCTATTCCTACTTCTCAGCCACAGACGATTATCGCCACACATTTTATTACCATTTTTTGGCATGATTTAATATCAATATTAGGAGAGAGGTTTTAAATCATAAAGAAATTATATCTTGTGCCATATGAGAAGATAAAAGATGTAACATTTTACAAAGAAGATCTCGAAAGCCCAATTGAGATTTACTAAAAGCAGAAAGGGATTTATGGAAGTTGAAATGGCATCATAGCACAATCGTCCAAAAACAGCAATAGACGAACTAGTTTCTTGTTCGAAGTCACAATTTACGAAATATTACATCTGTTGCAAATTACTGCGATTTACCAGTATCTTTACCGCTTCAGGTTAAAGGTTTCAGCATGTAGTTGACTTTTCTTGAAAACCTACTTGAGAAATACTTTTGGAGATGAAAGACTTACTGGACTTGCTATCCTCTGCATACATCGAAATATTGACATAAAAACTGAAGATGTTATCTCGGACTTTGTTCACCCTCATGCCTGGCGATAAGAGTTAATATCAGGTAAAGATCGATTTTTAGAAATTTTATAAAATTATTCCTTTTTTCTTAAAAAATTTAAATATTTGGCTCCTATCCACGATAATATATATTATATATTAATATAACTTATATATATATATATATATTAAGTAGTATATATCCTCTTAAATATATATATACCCATATTTCACATAGGTTATACGGTAGCGTATAATTATGATACTATATAATTAT
>JABUQX010102245.1:0-5000 GCA_015478945.1 Trachelipus rathkii | reverse complement strand
TGGATTGTTCAGAAGTAGCTGCTTAGGGAATATTTGTTTGTTTGTAATAATGCTTTAAACACTGGTTCATCTAAAGCAAAATATTTGGTTATTACGGAAGAGGTAATAATGAAATTGGGTCTTGTTGCCGAACAGAATAATAGAAAAGCTGTTTTTCTTGTTTAATTGTTGCCATCAACAATTTTTATCATATTTCTTGTAAAATGAAGTCAAAATAGCAATCGACTATGATATTTTTGAGGTCCAACGGATTTTCACAAAGTTTAGGCAAGTTGGGAATGTATTTTCTTTTTAGGTTTTAGTCTCTGAAAAAGTTTGTCTTTTATTGTGGCAATAGTTTTTCAAATTTCCGGAATAATGTTTAGGTCATTAATGACCAAATTAAGCCGATGGCTTACACAGTGAAAATATAATCTTTTTTTCGATGTTTTTGAAAACTATTTGTTATGCCTGCCATATGCTTGCGCAGGTATCGCTACGCCCTGAAACCAACGCAAATCAAGACTTCGGCTTCACACAACGCTGCGTCAAAACAAAGCTAAATCAAAGTCGTGGATTTTGGCAATTAGTTCTCAAGAACTCGAAGAACTTCCAAACCTCTAGAAAATATCTTCTTCGAAACAGTCATTTTTCAATATCGAAAAAACCTTAAATGCTGACTAAGATAATTAGTTCGATTGGCCTGTATTAAATATCCGCAGTTTTTCATCTGCCAATATGGCATAGAGTAGATACAAAAAAAAATTTTGCAACCGCGACAATCATGTTTTTTTATGATAATTCCACACAAATTGATCAGTTCATTTTGAATCATCGGAGACGTCCAGACGGCATTCTTCTGTCCTTGAATATGTTCTTTCAATTCCACATCACCACATTCTATTCGCAGCTTAATCAGGTCTTCAAAAATTCCCTCATGCAGGTCTTTACCTCTTAAAGGTAAGTCATGGGTCCCGCAGAAAATTATGGTCTTCAAAATTGCTGTAATATTTCTTTTATTTTCTGCAATTTTTTTTTATGTTTTGTCATCAACTGAATATCAACGGGTACGCTTTCGTGATTGATGTTTAACAGCTTTCGCAGCCGCCCAAATGCTATCGACATACTGAGAGTTCTAGCAGAGAATAATGTCAGAAAAAGTTAGCTGTATAAAAGCACAAAGCAAGTTGACTTTAAACCAATATGAAAAGGAAAACACATTAAGAATTTTAGGAAAAATATTATATCCCGTACGTTGTTTATAATACGTTCGCCACTTAATATATAATACTACTGTTCATATCTATCGATTTGATTGTTATTTTTTCAGTTTTTCTACTAATAAACCCTTAAAAACGTCGTCTGGCAAACATATAAGGTTCATAATTTTTTTTTCGCCAAGATTTAGGGGGGAGGCAAGTGCCCCCCCTGCCTACGCCCATGTACAGAACCAACACCTTCTACAAGCAAATCGATAACAGATTCACTGGAAGAATTTCTACAGTTCAGTAGTGATGAAGAAACACATGCATTACCAAAAGATATAGTGCAAATTATTAAAAACTATCACCAAGAAAAACGACTAGATACAAATGATGATCCTATCAGTTGGTGGAAAGTTAAGCAAAATGTTTACCCACGCTAAGTAAACTTGCAAGCGAAAATACTTCGGGCGGTCCTGCCAAACTAGTGTCCAATGAGACATATTAGCAATGCTGGCGGCTAATATATGATTAAAAGAGAAACAGACTCTCAGCAGAAAAGGCAGAAAAAATTGATGTTGCTCAAGCACAACCTTCCTATATTTGAATTTCAATACTAGTGCAAAAAGAAAATTTACACAAAATCCACTTTGTTAAAAACTTCTTTCCGCAGTAAGTCCGGAGGTGTGGGGAAAGAAGGTTAGGTGTGGATGCATTTAAGTTGCGCGTCCAAGTCCCACACGGCGTGGTACGTCGGGCGAGAGCGAGCATAATCTGTTATACTATAATATGATGTAGCTAAAACTCGAAAATATTAGATATAGCGGCTCATGCTCGCTGACCTATATTAAGATATATATAGTAGAGCTTCTATATTATATATTAATATATATACTAGTAATATTTACATATGTGATCACTATATATATATACCTATATTCCTGTATATATATCACTTTTTTTTTTTTTTTTTTTTTTTGTGTTTTATTTTACCGGAATTAATATATAATATAATATAAATATGGCTACCTTCCCCGACCATCTCTACGGCAATGCCTCTTTTCAAAACGGTACGGATGCTGTATATAGAGAAAATAAAATAAATATAAAGAGAGAGAGAGAGTGACACACAAGAAAACGATTAAACTAAATAGGAAGAGTAAACCCACCCACTAGCTCTGGTCCCTTGTACCTACGCAATTCCCTCAAACATGGGCGTGCTCAGACGTCGCGTGATTTAAAATAGAGGAAGATGTTGGAATATTTAGCGGGGAAAATAATAAATTGATTTATATGATAATATTATTATATAGTATATATTACTCACCTCATATATATATATATTTATATATATATATATATATATATATATATATATATATATAATAGAATATAATATATATATATAATATCAAACATCCGCATCCGCGGATGTCAAAATCAACATCCGCATCCGCATCCGCATCCGCATCCGCATTCCACACTTCAACGACATCCGAAGATGACACTGCTGCATCACTAATATAAAATATATATATATATATATATATATATATATAATTATATATAATAATATTATATATATTATTATATAATATATTATATATATATATATATATATATATATATATTATGATATATATATATATATTATATATATATATTATATATATATACTATTAATATATATGTTATATATATATATAAAAGTATAATATATAACTTACTATAATATATACTATAATTATATATTACTAATATCTATTTTATTAAATATATTATTATAGTATATATATATATATATATAATATATTCTTTTTTTTTCTTTCAGGGCTTCATTCAGTTTATATTTTTCATTCTGATATTCTAACTTAATACAAGTGGTTATTTGAAATATCAAGAAACACTAACCCTGAGAATAATACTTTCAGTGTAAATCTAATAGGCAACTATACAAAACAAATTATAGGGGGAAAACTATCCTCCATTACATAAGTTCTATGTGATCTTTCCTTCAACCATCGTGAAGTGAAACTAACTCTTCGACAGAGTGCAAAACTAGTCATTGATGAAGTTAATATTTTTTGGAACAAAGCTCGTATTCCGACGCGAGATGCTCAACATTGTATAAAGAAATTGGAAGGTGTATATGAAGAGTTAAGAGGTTTGCAGAAAAGCTCTAAACGAAGAAGTGAAGCTATAAAAGAAAATGAAAGAGCTTTTGTTAAAAACTTAGACAACTTGTTTGATATTGCTCATGGAAACGCTCTTACACTGATAAAGCTGGAGGAAGATAAACAATTCTTAATAAATCAAAGGAAAGAAGGTAGACAAGGATTTATGCATGGTATAGATTTCAATTTAACAGCAAAGGAAAAGAGAATTGAAGAACGGGAAGAAAGGAAAATGTTGCAGATTGAGAAAAATCGTCAAGTTCTAGAATTTACAGGTGAGTGTTAACAATAATGTTCTTTTAACTGTTTTTAACTATTCAAAGTATTCATTGTACTTACTAACTTTAAAAACCTGAAAATTATTAATAATTTTATATCTATAATATATTTCATCTACAAGTTATTGAAACACTTAAAAAATTTACAGGGGAAGCAGCTGCTTATGATTTCAGCCCATCATCAAACGGTAGTTCATCACACACTACCTCCACCTCTGACGAAGAGGTAGACTTTGAGCAACCTAGACCATCATCATCGAAGAAAGTAATGTTAGAGGGTACACAAAACATAATTACTGAAAAAATTGTTGCTGCTTTCGATAAATGTAAGGTAAGTGATAGGGATGCTGTTCATATTTTATCGGCAATAGCGGAAGCCCTTGGACATGACGTTCATTCCTTATCCATAAGTCGCTCAACGATACAACGGTGTAGACAAACTTTACGCAAGAAAATAGCAGAGAAACTGATGCAACATTTTCAAAATTTGGATTTTAATGCCGCTGTAGTTCACTGGGATGGGAAACTATTACCCAATTTAACCGGCAATGAAAAAGAGGACAGACTAGCAATAATTATTACAAGCGGAGATGCAGAACAGTTATTAGGCATTCCAGTCATAAACAATTCGTCAGGTAGAGAACAAGCAACTGCAGTTTATCAATCACTTTTAGAATGGGGTATGTCAGATAAAATAAAGGCCCTGTGTTGCGATACTACTCCTTCGAACTTAGGTAGAGTAAATGGTGCCAGCGTTTTATTAGAACAAATGCTAGAAACAGATGTATTATATTTACCATTCAGGCACCATATTTATGAATTAATTTTAAAGAGTGCTTTTGATACAATGATGCCTTCTTCTAGTGGTCCTGATATTCAGTTCTTTAAGCGCTTTAAAGAATCTTGGCATAAAATCAACCAAATAAATCTTAAATCTGCGATGGAAGTCAAGCGCATTAATGAAATTTTGAAGCCCGAAGCTTGCGATATTCTTCACTTTATAGATCAGGTAATGAAAATACAATTGCCTCGAAATGATTATAAAGAGCTATTATTTCTCGTCCAACTATTCCTTGCAAGAAGAGGTCCTGAACTTAAGGTTAGAGCTCCTGGAGCATTCCATCATGCACGATGGATGGCAAAGGCCATATACTGTTTAAAGATATTTTTATACAGGGATGAATTTACGTTAACGGTCAGAGAGAGAAATAGCGTTTCTGAGTTATGTTTATTTATAGTGAAACTTTATGTTAAAGCCTGGTTTATAACACCCTATGCGCATAAAGCTCCAAATCACGATCTTATGTTAGTTAAAAAGCTAGTTCTTTACAAAAATATATATATCGTTAAATATCTGAGGCAGAACT
>JABUQX010102244.1:5000-26047 GCA_015478945.1 Trachelipus rathkii | reverse complement strand
AAGAAGATTTCCTAAATTATTTAACGTGTTGAAATTATTTCTGGTAATAATTCATTAAAATTGAGTTTTTTAAATATAAACAGTAATATATATGGTTATTTAAATTCAAAGCTATTTGAATAAATAATTAAATACTTATAAAGTGTTTCATTGAAATGCGAATTCATTTTAAAAAGCAGAAAGCGAATTTAATTTTTAATTTTATTAATAAAAGGTTTTATAAATTGAAACTAGATTTATTTAATAATGTAAAAATTTATCATATTTGTTTATTTAATATATATATGATATATGAAAATATTAATTTACAAAGTTATTAGTTTGTGATAATGAAAAGTCCTGTGGTTGTTATAAGTAAACCAAAATTATCGTTTAAAGCGACCCGTGGGCGATTCTTGGTATACCGTAGCACACAATAGAGTAAGTTGAGCACCTAAGAGTAAGGTTCACCAGGCACCCGTCAACCTGTCCAAAAAAACTTATTATTTGTCACGAGCCCACACTACGTCGGGCAGGGGGGCCTGCACCGCTATATATAAGCACACCACCGCTGCGCACTCTGATATAGATTTTTTCTCTCGCCCCCTGTCACGACCTGTACCGCATCCACAACCTCCATCGTTTCGTATGCGTCATGTTGCGCTTTTTCGCACCGCATCCGCATCATCACTCTCTATAATTTAAATCGCACCGCTACCTTGGGTCACGTGAAATTATGTACTGCATTTATTCTCCGCTTCTCTCCGCCCACCGAATACCTGTCATTCAAAATTAGCGCACCACGCCACACAGCAACCGCGACGGCCGGTGCGTCGGAACAGCGACTTATACCTACGCCCTAACGCACATAAACCTACATAAAGGGTATCGTCGGTAATATATACCACAAGATAAACTAAATCGGATAGACGTTGGTAAATTCCTCAGATCCACAATCTTCCCCCTCGTGAGCCACTAGTGCAGCTAAGAGCGTGGATTTATACGTGACGAAATATCTATTACGGGGATCCATAACTTCCCCAAATTCTCCAATTTCACACCCATATCTCTGACGTAATGATTTTAGAAGGAAAAAACAAAAAATTGCTCGCTAGGCGTTGGTAATTTTTACCCTCGGCTACCTGAGCAGGGTTAATCTGTACCCTATTTAGAATAAAAAGGACTAATTATAATAAAAATGTAAATTATAATAAAAGAACAAATAGTCGGCACCTGGGTTTAAGACCAGGAATGTGTCACTGCGTAATCTAAATTAAGCCATATATATATTATGATGGATTAGGTTACGTTAGGGTTCAATAAGTTGTTAGGTTACGGATTATGTTATCGATAGATTACATAGTATCAATACACATAATCTATTGACTTGCTGAAGCTCTTTTATTAAAATAAAGTTCTCTTTTAGTTTTTATCAAACAAAAATGTGTTCGGATCCATGCAATCGACATCGATAAAACTCATTCATACTTGACAACATCACCTATATCATAATATATATATATATATCACGATACTTATTTTATATATATCACTTATATAGTATTATATATTTTCGACTGTATATTATATGTAATTTATATAAAAATATAGATAATATTTAAATAGGAATATAAATATATTAGACTATATATATTATATATATATATAGTATATAAACAAAAATGTGTTCGGATCCCATGCAATCGATCAATCGATAAAACTCATTCACAAATTGACATCGCATATTATATATGCTATATATATATATATATCTTAATATATATATATCACTTATATATAATAATAATAAATAGTCTAATCTGAACTAAATATAACGTATAACTATAAGTATATTATATATATAGTAGTATATATATTTAGTATATATATTATGAGTATATAGTAGATAGTATAATATAGGTTAGGAAAAGGTTACTTAGGCGGCTACAGCGGAAGCACGGGAGGTAGATAAAAGAAATTTCTCACATGGTAGCCTCTTTATGATAGTACATAAATACTAGACTGTTCTAGGCGGTGCAAGTGAAATTTTTTTTCCTGGTTCTAGGGTTAGGTTAGGTTGGTTTAAGTTAGGTTACAGTTCAGTCTGTCGTCAGTGTAGGCTCCGCCATAGGAAAAAAATCTTTCATTTCACCCCCCTATTTTCATCTATTGATGTATTCATAGAGGTCCTACCTGTGGATTGTTTCTTTTATTTTTTTTTATCCGACCTCCCATTCCAATTAGCGTGTAGACGTTAAGTAACTTTAACCATATATATTATATGATATATTACTATATATACTATATATATCTACAATATATATATATGTATAGTTAATTTATGATATATTTATATATATATTATATTTTATATATATTATACTATATTGAATTTAACGTCACCTATAATAAATAAGTATAAATATATATAGTATATATATACTATACAAAGTTACTTAACGCCACACGAAAAACAAAAGCTCGGATCAAAAAAAATTTTCACAGGTAGCCTCTATGATACATAAATAGACGTTTTAGCGGCGACAAATGAATAATAAAAAACAAAAAAAAAAAAAAAAAAAAACATCATAATCTAAATAACTACAATAGCTAAGACAGCGAAAAAAAAAAGAATTAACATTTTTGGGAATCCTTGGTAGAGAATTTTTTAGGTAAGAAAATGGTTAATTAAGGATATAACCCCAAGGGTATAAGCGCACCGATGGCAGGAGTCGGGGTCTCTCGGCCCTCCGGGGACCTACGGGGTAGGACTTTTCCCCCTCCGGGGAGGGTCTCTCTCCCGGAACCCACCGATGCTTATATTGTATTTTTGGGTGTGCGCGGGGGATTCCTCCGCCCCTCCCTAACTGTTTGGGTATTAGAGAAGCGTCTCCCACCCTGTGTTCCCCTCACGTCCGGCTCGAGCCCTAAGATTGCCGTATAATCCTTTTTCAAATAATTATAGTAATTTCGCTCCTAGTATACCAGGGTAACAGAAAAAAAAAACAACTAACATTTCGGACCCTAATGAAACATCATTTAGTGTGTCATAGATGAGATAATGAGTAGAAAAAAAAATTTTGATCACGAAGCTGCCCGTTGTCCGTGCTGGAGCTGTTAAGTACTTGTCCATATATATATATGAATATAATTCTGATTATATTTTATTTTTATTTAGTTTTTCATATATTATATAGATAGTATAAACATAATATTATATTATATATATTATATATAAGTTATATATATATATATAATAATATATATATTTATTCTAGTATATATAAATAAATAATATGTAATGCTATATTTCTATTAACACATACAACATAAAATAAGCTTCAATAGAAATAGTAAGTGAGGGTACTATGGAATGATTTTGGTTCCTATCCCTTCTGAAAACTAAAACACCAAATAGTCTTGGTACGAATCGCCGTAGTTATTTAGGGGTCTTAAATTGACGTTATTTTTAATGAAAAATTTCACATATTTTAATTTTTCATCATTTTCCTGTTACCTTGATTTTTAAATGGTTCCTCGTCTTAACATACCCTCAATGCATAACCAGCGTGGAATCGAAATAAATATCGACCCTTCTATATCTCATTTATTTTCCTCGTTATTTTATTTATTTCTTTTTTGAAGTTAATTTCTCGTAAAAAGAACTAAATTAAGCACCTCTATTTGGCTTCTGCAGAATTACCATAAATGGCAAACTCTATATCATCCATACATGAGAATAAATACCTACCTCATCATTAATATGCCTGATATACTATATTCAATAGATAATTATCGCCCGCTAAGGCTTTTTATTTTACCCCCCTTTTCAAATTTGTCTTTATAAACCACTTACCAGAATTAGATCTTCTTCGTCCATTGAGTTTATATGTAATGACCACTCTACGTTAATTAAATAATTTTTAAGCCGACTTGTTATAATTGTTGGTCACTTAAATATTTTATACTAGATTCTATTCATATTTCTCTCGAATAAATCTTTTCATAATTCGGTTCCACAATGCATAAACATGTAAAACGGACTATTACTTTTAGTTGATAATCTAGCTCACTCTTAAACAAATACGTGTAAGCATAAATATAAGTCAGTAAAACTGACAGAACTCTCTCGACATCAATCTCTCCTGTAGATTACATTTCCGCCTTCCATCCCAAATTTATCCATATCTGTACTGGACATCCATAAAGAGATAACCCATAATAACTCTCTCCAATCTTGCCTAAATGCTTTTAATACAACTTCTGATAATGCAATCCTTTATCTAAATAGACCTTTGTATAGTTGAATGTTTTTTATCATATATAAATAGCTTGTTAGGCTGCCTTATTCAGAATCTACGTTTGCGTATTATTTTATGACATTTTTACATATTTTTGTTACCTCTTATATATTATTACTCCCAACACTCATTTCCTCACATTTAAGTTGTTGAACAACAGCTTCCTTCTAATACATTATTGTATATGTTAACTTCTAAGATGCCTTTATGCCCATTATTTATTTCAATTTCTAACCACATTACAATCTTATATTCTTAGATATAACTCTTATTAAAGAATTAATTTATCTGATTCATTTTTCTAATCTCATCTGATTCAACCATTCCTAACAGTGGTCCAACAATTCACATTTTGAGACTCTATTTGGCATTATATATCCTCTTATACATATCTCAGGTACGTTCTCTCATCGTGAGTTAATTGATAACTTTGCTCAAATTGGCAATTTCTAGTGTTAAGGAATATACTGTGTTTATCTCACACGTCAGTAGTATGCAGAGGATGTGTCGATAAAAGTTGGTGACGACCAAAGAGTAATGTTTCTACATTATATTTTAGTCTTCTACGAGCTGCTCTTAAATTGGAACGTTTTTTCATATTCTCCGTATGTGTCCTTCTTCAACACCTCAACTCTTGCGTTGCCCTTTATATAACACACACAAATACGGATTCTCATCTCAGTTTCTTTTTCTCGTGAAAACCCTGTTTTTAATCCACCAGCGAACTTTTAACTACTATCTAAAATTTATCCGCTTTTGGTTCTTCCAAATTTTCACACATTACCCACAATTTGAGCCCCAGCCTTATTTGGGAGGAACATCGCTTTAAAATAAGCCCCATATCGGTTAGCTTGTCTCTCTCCCTTAATATTTGTGAGAGCACACTCTTGCTAACTTTATTTTTTGTGGTCACCGTTCCTTTCTATTTAAGTCGAACAGGACCCTGCTCTTTTAAACGACACGAAGTATTGGTTTTGGCGAGCCCTTCGGTGAACAAGAATAACCCAGTGCATGCTTTCACATTGAATAATTAGTTGCAAATTCGTGTCACATCCAAAAAGAACAGAAAAATATTGATTAAGTAATAGTGCAGCATGTTAGTTTGATTCGAGTGGTCGTTCTATAAATTGGCTGACCCTGTACATATTTTTTGTGACAGCAATCCCGCTCTTTCGAAGTCCCCCTTACATTTTTCGGTCAACACCACTTTAGGTCTTCCCAAGGGGTGGAATTTATTGACAGCAGCCCAAATTTATTCGGCCCCCCTTTGTGTAGTTCTCGGTCATTTTGAAGATCTTGATTATTCGGCATCTTCGGAGAAAAGGGTTGCGCAAAGAATGGTTGCGAAGCAACCGTCGTGCGTGTCTCCCCCCCCTATTTTTTGGCCTCCCTTTAGGGTCTTTTAGCCCCTTTTTTTGAATGTTTTAAGCCTTTATATTTTACGGGTTTTGGTCCTTTGTCTTAAACCTTGATAAATTGTGGTCTTGAATGAAGTGTATCAAGGGTCTGAAAATCTTGCCAATTCTTAAAAGGTCAGCTCGCAGAGATGAGGCTTCTAGTAAGTGACTTAATTTTGGAGAGCACATCTCAGAGTACTGCTCACTGTGCCTGTATAGTAAAGGTAACATCGTGAGGTCTAACATGAGGTCAATGTAAGGCGTACCTTTTGATACATGTATTGGAATTTGTCTCTAAATCATTTAATTCATCCGCGGTTCGCAACCTGATCTTCCCCCCCACTACACCACACACAACACACTTACTCTTGTCATCCTCAGTTTTTTTATGTCTCAACTTTGATGCCGTCACTTTGTGACTCACTTTGATGAACTCATCTTGTGTTTCTCATCTTGATGGTTCAACTTTGATGGCTCACCTTTGGTTGTGCTCAAGCATTTTGATGTGCTAACTTTGATAGCTTCAACCTTTGATGATACTCACTTTATGATACTACAGAACATTAATTTGATTGACCTCAGAACTTTGTACTGACGCTCTCTTTTGGGTTTCTCGGTTCAATTTAAGAAGGTGCCTCAAGATTTTATTCGTGTGGTCTTCAGGTTTGACGGTTCCAAACACTATGATGGTTCCTCAATCTACGTAAGGAGTATCTACGAGTATTCTATTAGTTGTTCTTATGAAGTATTAAGATCGACGCCAAGGTGAGTGCCAAGTCGAGTAGCCAGTGAGTGCAATTGATGCAAGGTGAGTGCGACATAGTGCCAACTGATAGTGCCACAACTATGTGTCCAAAACTGATGCCACTTTTTTTTGCCACCAGCCTTTTCTAGGGCCTCCCCTGAGCAGAATAGCCCTAATATTGTTGTCTACCCCAAAGGTTATAAGTATTGAGGAAATCGATTTGGTGTATTTAAAGTTTGAGCTAGGAATGCTTCCTAACTATGGTTGAGTCTTGTTTCTAACACTTATAGCCTATATATATATATATATATATTTAACTGTAATATGTTAGTAGTAGTATATATATATATTATTATATATATATATCTATCATTATATAATATATAATATGATTATATATATATACACAAATCATCTGACTATTTATATATATATTATATTTTATTTTAGAAATTATATATATTCGGTTATATTAATAAATTATAATAATATCTTATTACTAAAATAATTAAAATAAAATGTTTTATATTTATTAATTATAAATATATATATATATATAATATTATTTAACTATACACACACAACACACACCCGACACATAGCATACACCCATACGTAAGATACATAACACATAAATTGCTGCGAGCTTTAGATCGCAAGTGCGCTCTCACACGCACACACACACACATCTCACACACCAGATATCACTTAGGTCAGAACACACTACATAATAAACTTCATACAACACATTCACTATGAAACAAAGTACACATAGATTCAACTCACCAATAAGACACTACATACAACAATTAGAACAAAAAACACATACACGTATCCAATAGACACTGTACAACAGCCATATACACTTACACAACTATCACCCATAGACACTGGTTACACTCCACACACAAGAATAACTTGCACTTACAGTTCTGCACAGCACTTCGGATATTTGTTGAGTGCATCAGAACTTTTATGATGGGGGTCAATTTTGGGCGCTCAACTTTGGATACTCAGCTTGATACGGTTCATCCCTTGGTGATGGGACGCTCATCGGCTCGTGATAGAGACCCATTGGTTCCGGGTTATCTTCCTTAATTGGACTTCAATGGTGATCGTTATCCCATTATAACTATTAACTACATCTAAAGGAAGCATGATGTTAATCTTATATTGTTTCCATAAGTCTCATGTTCGCACAAGGTTTCGCAGATGCATGCGCACCTCCCGACGTTAAGACAGGTCAACCCGCGATTCCGCAGGCTGCCCAACCGCGTTCCCGCCGCGCGTGCGCCCGCAGTCGCGCAGAAATCCCGCCCGCCGCACTCCCGCCCGCCGCGTGCGCCCGCACGCGCAATATTTCTCTATAAACGAAAATACTATATATACCACTAAAGACTCAAAAACTCTAAATATAATTATTTCATAATTTCGGATCCTATATTAAATAAACAGGTGTTTGCGCGTGAACCGGTAAACGGACTGCTAACTACATTACGACCACGACTTTAATTATATTTTAAGTTGTAGAGTTTGTAACACATTGATTTTCATACTACATAAGAAGTCTTACATACAAGTCAAAAAAAGTTTGTTTTTGCGCGCCACAATATACCTATGAGGTCGAGTATACGCATTTTGTCTATATGTGATCATAACTTAACGATGCTACATTGTGTGTTATATTTAAAGACAGTATACTGATTACGAGCCCTTGAGAGTCAGTAAAACAGTTAAATCATATAATCGGATGAATAGCTATGTGTAGGGGGATATAGTAGGGCTTATGTTTAAGCTGTCTAATGCTTATGGTGAATTATATCTGTGCTTACGTTATAAAGTATTTGGTTATTATTAGCTCATTATTTTTATTGGCTGTTTTTTTTTACTTGATACTTGTTTTATAATCAGTAAAACATCAATAGAGGTTGTTACTCCGTCTTATTGCAAGCAGTATGGATTAGTATTCTTTAGTTTGTTTGAACTCTGCTGGTTGCTTGCTTTGTGTTAAGGGGACGTTGCGGTTTGCGTTGTGAGCATATATAATGTTAAGTTTTTTGGTATGGGATTAAAGGTTCTGTATCTGACCATGTCGAAAGAGGAAAGATTCTGTACAATTATTTGTTTAACTAACAGTAACTTGCCAGATTCGAAAGACGATGTAAAGTATTTTCTGTGATTGTCTTTCGGCGGTGCTCGAGTGAATTAGTCAGCTGAGTTAACAGTCATTTTTTTATCATCAATTTTTTACAGTGAATTTTCTGCTGAATCTACAAAAGATTTTATTATTATTGCATTATTAACATTTCCAACATTACTCACCGATGATATTATATATACGCATATCTATTATTATGATTAAATGTAAAGGACCGAGGAATATATAGATGCATTACTAAATGAGTAGGCAATCTTTGATAAAATTCTCAATTTTTCTTTTATCCGCATTATAATTTTATAAGCGTTTATACGTTGTAATATATTGATCAAAAGTTTTTATAATTATGCATGCAATTCATAGCATCAAAATGCAAAATGTAAACGATATTAGAGTTCTTATCAATTTAATATATTAGAACAAAACAAAAAGTAACTTATTGGCATGTAGTATTAAAATATGGCGTAAATTTTTTGATGGGTTATAGGTAAACTATTATCGAAGAAGTAGACTCATGAAATTAGTCGATTAGATTTTGAAGCTAATTTTAGTATATAATATACCTATATTATATATAGTATTTTATATATATATATATATATTATATATATATATATATATATATATATTATTATATATATATATATATATATATATATATATATATATATATATATATATATATATAATATATTATATATATATATTATATATATATATATATATATATATATATATATTATATATATATATATATATATATATATATATTTATATATATATATATATATATATATATTATATTATATATTATATATATTAAATATATTGGGATATATTTTAAATATATATATTGTTATATTTGTGGATACATTGTTAAAATATATATATATATATATATATATATATATATAATATATATATATATATATATATATATAATATATATATATATATATATATAACATATATATATTTATAAATATATATATAAAATATATATATATATATATATATATATATATGCCTCGGAGATGGTCGTGATCGCCGTAAACGACCTTCTAACTTTCGGCGAAAATGTATGAAATCGTATGGGTACATTGGAATGTCAGAGGAATAAATGTTCGAGGAGAAGAGAAGAGAGGTGATGGATGTATTAGAAAGGGCAAATTTGATTGGCTCGCTGTGACTGAAACAAAGATGAAAGGAAAACGGTGAAATTAATGGTTGTGGTGTGAAATGTGGCGTTTGCTGGTGTGGAAGAGGAATGAGAGAGGGGAGAGAAGGAGTGCAATTTTGATATGAGTGACCTGTGGCTTACAAAGCTATGTAGACTTGTGTGTGTGAGTCCTTAGAATTCTAATGGTGAAATTTAAGTTTTGAAAAAGTCAAGGGTATGTGTGGTTGTGACTTATGGTCCATCTGAGGGAAAAGTTGAAGAGAGTACGATTTTTTGGGGATAATCTGAATGATGTTCTAGATAGGGTGAGTAGGAGCTTCAATTGATAGTGTTGGGGACCTGTATGGTTGGATAGGTATCAAAAAAGGGATGTATAACAGGTGGTTTTGGGGTGGCGGGAGAAAATTGAGGAAGGAGGAAGGTGAATTGACTTCTGTGAAGAAGATAGGTAGTGTGTAGGTAATACTTTCTATTAAAACACAGAGTACCATAATATACTAGAGTTGGTGTGGGTAGAGATGGATATCGAAGTGAAAAGTATGATTGATTTTGTGTTGGTGAAGAAGGAGATGTTGAAGATGTTGATGGATGTTAAATCAGTGAGGGGTTTAGGAATAGGATGTATCGGATCATTATGTTGTTTCATGTAAAATTAAGTTAGTGGGGTTGGATGGCAGAGGAAGGTGATACGAAAGAAGTTAGGTAAAATTAAAGGTTGAGAAGTTAAATGAGGCAAGGACCATAAGGATTAAGTATGTAAGAGCGCCGCTAGTAAATCGGTTTGAATGTGACAAGTGATTACTGAACAAATCTGGGGGCAAATGAAGGAAGAATTGTTAGTAGCTGCCAAAGGAAAGTGTGTGGATGTGCCTAAGTAGAAGTAGAATTATTAAACAGCGATTGGTGGAATGAAGAGGTGATGAAGCGGTTAAAGGTAAAAAAGAAGCGTGGTGAATGTACTGAAAAGCAAATGATGAAGTTTTCAAAAGAAAGATGCTTGGAATTAATAAGGAGGAAAAAAGAAATACTAAAGGTGCTACGTAGGAGAAAACAAAAGGTAAATGAACAGTTTGGAAGGGGATGAATGAGACATACAGCGGAAATAGGAAGCTCTTCTGGAAGGAGCGCGAAAGGTTAAGAATGAGAATAAAGGGAATCTGCTTAGAATAATGGAATAGGGAGGTGCTGTTGTAACTGATGAAATGGATGTGAGGGGTGAGTGGTGGAAAGAACACTTTCGAAATCTGCACAATATTAACATTAATGATGAGGTGTTAGTGAATGTGTTTGGTTTTGATGGTGCAAGAAGAATTAGTATTTTGGGGATGAGGTTATTAGTAAGGAGGAGGTAATGGGTAGGGTGAGAAGAAAGTTGAAGAATGGTAAATCTGCAGGTTAGATGAAATTACTAGTGAATTGATCAAGAGCGGAGGCGAGATGGTGATTGAATGGATATGGAAGTTGTGTATTAAAGCGTTTATGGAGGGTATAGTTCCAAGGGATTGGAGGAGAGCTGTTCAATAGTACCCTTATATAAAGGGTAAGGGGAGAAAAGGGGAACTTGTAGAAATTATAGGGGAATAAGTTTGAGTGTTTTAGGGAAGGTATGATGCTGGTATTTTGGTCGAAAGCAGTGCGTCGAGTGACTGAGGACTGATTGTGTGAAGAACAAGGTGCGTTTAGGAGTGGTAGAGGTGTGTGGATCATCTTTACATTGAAACAAATGATTGAGAAAATGAGGGAGAAGGAAAATAAATTTTTAGGTTTTTTATGGATTACAACAGGCGTTATGAATATGAGTTTAATAGGGAAGTGGATATGGCAGGTGTTAGTGTATAGGTGTTGGTGGGTAGGCTGCTGAATGGAATCAAAAGATATGTATGACGATAGTGAACGTGTGTAAGAATAACATGGTGTCAATGGTGATTGGTTTAGGATTAATAGCGGAGTAAGACAGGTTTGTGTTTGTCTTCCTGGTTATTCAATTTGTATATGGATGGGGTTAGAAAAGAATTCGACGGTGGGAGGCAGGAAATTGGTGTTAGAATTGGTGTGAGAATGGAGAATGAGTGGAGGGTGCCCTACCTATTATATGCGGTGATTTGGTTTTTGTGTGGGCGAATCTGAAGAGAGTTTTGAGAGGATTGTAGAGAGATTTGCAGTGGTAGTGTAAAAGGAGGGCATTTGAAAGTAAAACGTGGATAAAGAGTTAAGGTTATGGTTGTGAGTTGAGGATAGCTCTCAGTGTGAAGTTATGTTAGATGAGGAGCCAGCTAGAAACAAGTGTCTGAGTTTAAAATATTTAGGAGTATATGTTGGATGAGAGGGAACGGACGATGCAGAGTTTAGTAGGAAAGTTGTGTGAAATGGCAGGAAGGTTGGCAGGTGCAATTAAATCGTTGGTGAATGCAAAGGGACTAAGTTTGAGTGTGCTAGGATCTTACATGAGGTATGTTGTTACCTGTGTATTGTTATGGTAGTGAGACTATGGTCTGATAATAAGTATAGATCTAAAGTCAATGTGTTCAGATGGACAATCTAGGGGTTGTTGGCTGTTAATTGTGAGAAGAATTGATAAAGAAAGGAATGAACGATAGAGAGTGGTGTGGTGTGAAGAAGGGGGTAAATGAGAGAATAAAAGTACTGTGAGATGGTGTTGGTCATGTGGAAAAGGATGAATGAATATTAGTCGGTTGGTTAAGCGGATGTATAGTGGTGAGGTGTGTGGGACCGACCGGCTGGGAGACCGAAGAGGAAGTGGATTGAGTCGGTGAACGAATGTTGAAGGAGAGAAAATGTGAGTTTGGCAGAGGCAAGAATAAAGGTGCATATTAGGAGAGAATTGGCGGGTTTTGTATTGGGGGCTGTATGTGCCACCTGGGCCAGGGATGAACCCTTTACATTGACGATTTACCATAGTGAGGCTCCGTCGCGGTCCCGTGAAGCTCTAGGTGATTTTCTGTCTGTGACGAAGCTTCTCGCTAATTAATGGTACAGAGGGGGGCGGTAAGGCTGGGCTTCTTTTCGACGTTTGTCATGTTCTCCTACTGCTTGTACAGCTCCTATGCTTGTACAGCACCTTACCCCCAATCTTGGGGGCAAAGAGGAAGGTGAAGAAAGAAAGAAAATAATAATATATATATATACTATATATATATATATATATATATATATATATATATATATATATATATATATATTATATATATATATTATATAATATATAATATATATATATATATAATATATATATATAAAGGAAACGGTGGAAAATGAGTGGTTGTGTAAATTTGTTGCGTGCTGGGTGTGGAAAAGGAATGGAGGATGAGAAGGAGTTGCAATTTTGATGAGTGACTGTGGTACAGAGCTATGGATAGAACTGTGTTTGTATGAGCCTAGAATTCTTAGTGCGTTAAATTTAAAAGTTTGAAAGGTCAAGGTATGTGTGTTGTGACGTATGGTTCATCTGAGGGAAACGTTGAAGAAAGTACGATTTTTTTGGGATAATCTGATTGATGTTCTGGATGGGGTGAGTAGGAGGCTTCGATGGATAGTGTTTGGGGACGCTGAATGGGTTGGATAGTGTGATCAAAAAGGATGGTATAACAGGTGGTTTGGGGTGTCGGGAGAAATGAGAATGGTAGAAGGGTGATTGATTTCTGTGAGGAGAGAGGTATGTGTGTAAGTAATACTTACTTTAAACACAAGAGTATCCATAAGTATACTAGAGTTGGTGTAGGTAGAAAGATGGTTATAAGTGAAAAGTATGATTGATTTTGTGTTGGTTGGTGAAGGAGATGGTGAAGTATGTGTTGGATGTTAAATCAGTGAGGGATTTAGGAATGGGATTATCGGATCATTATGTTGTTTTTTGTAAAATTAAGTTAGTGGGGGCGTGGATGGAGAGGAAGGTGATACGAAAGGAAGTAGGTAAAATTAAGAGTGAGAAGTAAAGTGACAACGTTAATAAGGATAAGTATATAAGAGCGCTCGCAAGTAAATCAGTTTGAATGTGAACAAGTTGAAACTGAACAAATCTAAGAGCGAGCAAATGAAGAAAGCAATTGTTAGCAGTGCCAACAGAAGTATGTGGATGTGCTAAAGTAGAAGTAAGAATGTTAACAGTGCAGTGTGAATGAAGAGGTGATGGAAGTGGTTAAAAGTAAAAAAAAAGAAGCGTGGGTGAATGTACTAAAAGCAAATGATGAAGTTTCAAAAGAAGGGATGCTTGAATTAAATATGAGGAAAAAAGAAATTGTAAAGGTGCATACGGTGTTTAGGGAGAAAAAGAAGAGGTAAATGAACAGTTTGGAGGGAGGATGAATGGGGACTTACAGGGAATAGGAAGCTCTTCTGGAATGGGAAGCGCGAAAGGTTAAGATGAGAAAAAGGGAACCTGCCCAGAATAATGAATGAGGGATGCGTGCTTTTTGTAACTTCATAACTGATGAAATGGATTTGAGGGGAGTGTGGAAAGAACACTTTCTAAAATCTGTATAATATTTGCAAGTAATGAAGAGGTGATTAGTGAATGTGTGTGGCGTTTGATGGTGCAAGAGGAATAGGTAGTTTGGGGATGAGGTTATTAGCAAGAAGAGTAATGGGTAGAGTAAGAAAGTTGAAGAATGGAAATCTGCAGGTAGATGAAATTACTGGTGAATGATCAAGAACGGAGCGAGATGCGTTGAATTGATTGGATTGGGAAGTTGTGTAATAAAGCCGTTAGGAGGGTATAGTTCCAACGGGATTGGAGGAGACAGTAATAATGAGAGTTAAGGGAGATAAAGGGGACTGTAGAAATTAATTAGGGGAGGAATTAGTTTATGGTGTTGTTAGGGAAGATATATTGCTGTATTTTAGTGGAAGATGTGCGTCGAGTGACTGAAGGGACGATGGTTGAAGAACAAGGGCATTTAGAAGTGGTAGAGATTGTGTGGATCAAATCTTTACATTGAAACAACATAATGATTGAGAAAATGAGGGATAAGAAGAATAAATTGTATTTAGGTTTTATGGATTTGCAACAGGCGTATGATAAGGTAATAGGAAGCTCTTATGGCAGGTGTTAGTGAATTGTGTTGTGTAGGCTTCTGAATGGAATCAAAAGTATGTATGACGATAGTGAGCGTGTGTTAAGAATAAATGGTGTCAATAGTAATAAGTATAGTATTAATAATGGAGTGAGGCAGGGTTGTGTTATGTCTCCTTGGTTATTCAATTTGTATATGGATGGGGTTATGAAAGAATTAGAGATGGGGGTGGATGGAAATGGTGTTAGAATGATGGAGAATGGAGATGAGTGGAGGGTGCCCTACCTATTATATCCGGATGGTTTGGTTTTGTGTGGCGAATCGAAAGAGTTTGAGAGGATTGTAGAAGAGATTTACCGGGTGTTGTAAAAGGAGGGGTTTTGAGTAAATAGATATGATAAGTTATGGTGTGAGTAGACTGTCCTCGGTGGGAGTTATGTTAAATGGTGAGCAGCTGGAACAAGTGTCTGAGTTTAAATATTTTAGGGTATGTGTTGGATGAGAAGAAAACGGATGTATGCAGAGTGTAGTAGGAAAGTTGTGAATGCAGGAGTAGCTGGTGCAATTAAATCGTATTGGTGAATGTAAACTGACTAAGTCTGAGTGCGCTAGGGTCTTACATGAGGCTATGTTGTTACCTGTGTTATGTATAGTAGTGAGGACTATGGTCGTCTGATAAGAAGTATAGATCTAAAGTTCAATGTGTTCAGATGGACAAATCTTTTAGGGCCATGCTAGGTGTGAGAAGAATTGAGAAGAATGAGGAATGAACATATTAGAGAGTTGTTTGGTGTGAAGAAGGGTAAATGAGAGAATAATGAAAGTATGTTGAGATGTTTGGTCATGTGGAAAGAATGAATGATAGTCGGTTGGTTTAGCGGATGTATAGTGGCGAGTGTTTTGGGACCGACGGCTGGGAGACCGAAGAAAGTGGATTGAGTCGGTGAACGAATGTCTGAAGGAGAGAAATGTGAGTTTGGTAGAGGCGAGAATAAAGGTGCATAATAGGAGTGAATGCGGGGTTTTGTGTGCATGGTTGTGGCCCACCTGGCCAAGGGATGAACCCTTACATTGACGATTTACCATAGTGACGGTCCGTCGCGGTCCCATGAAGCTCTAGGTTGGATTTCTGTCTGTGACGAGTTTTCACTAATAATGGTACAGAGGAGGCGGTAAGGCTGGGCTTTCTTTTCGACTTTTGTCATATTCTTCTACTGCTTTTCTTTTCCGATGCATGACACGCACCTCACCCACAGTCTTCGGGCAAAGAGGTAGATAAAGAAAGAAAGAAAGAAAGAAATAAATAATAATAATAATAATAATAATAATAATAATAATAATAATAATAATAATAATAATTAAATAATAATAATAATAATAATAATAATAATAATAATAAAATAATAATAATATAATAATAATAATAATAATAATAATAATAATAATAATAATTAAATAATTAAATAATAAAATAATATATGATAATAAATATGATAATAATAATAATAATAATAATAATAATAATAATAATAATAATAATAATAATAATAATAATAATAATAATAATAATAATAATAATAATAATAATAATAATAATAATACTATGATACTAGTTAAAATAAAGTAATTCATTACGAACAATATTGGTAATGGTAAATTTATAAATGCTTAAAAGGTTTGTTTCGTGATGATAGTGAGTAAATTTTTATTATTAGATACCTAATTTAATAAGCTTGTTTGTCTTTTAAAAGTAGTTAGAAAAGAGTTGGACTTAGTCCTTCCTTAATTCCTGTCATAGAATTCATTTTTCGTCAGGAGGTTATTTGTTTTTTTTTCTTTCACTCCTAAGGATGCTGGGAACTATACTCTTGGAGCATAGTAGGAATTATTTCAGCTCACGACGACAGATGCTGGATGATGTATGGTGACTTCCAAGCTGGGTCTTAATCAATCGTTGGGTCCTATGGACGGGGAGAGCACACTTCAGAATTTAATAGACAAGGCATTCCCCACCCACTATTAAACGAACCCGTTTATAATTTTTAATATATTGCTATCCTAAACTGAATTTATGTTCTTCATTTTTACCACAATTTAGAGGTTAACTTTGACGATTCATAATCCACAATTTATTCTTTTATCTTTTATTATAAAGTTTACTAATAAATACAAGAGTAAAGAAACAAAGTCAAATTAACATTCGAACTTTGATGAAGGAAAGTTCCTCTTGAACACAAAAGGATTTTGCTTTGATCTTCTATTTTTTTCTAATACTCTTGTCTTTTTATTTGATTCTGTTCATTCTTTATTATATTGTCACATTCGGTTTCTCTTTCACTTAGATCTATATCCACCTTTTCTTTTCTTTCAATCAATTTCGATCAATCAATTTATTTGCTGTGGGAAAGGAAGAAACAAAAAGGAGTTATACCCTTTCATTCCTCCCCACCCGTCAATTCATGTGTTGATGCACTTCGTTGGAGTTATATCTGGTGTATTGGGACCTCATTTAGTGGGTGTTCCGGAACTTGTCAAGGCTGCTTATGCTTTCCTTCCGGTAGTCTACATAACCTTATCCATTACTAAATAAAACTTTCCTTTTGTTTTCATACTTTAAACAAACGTAAACTTTTTTTTTCAAAACTTACAGGTTTAAGAACCCCATAACAAACAAAAAGAACAAAACTTTTTCTTTCTTTTTTCAAAAATCAAAAATCACAATAAAACTTTCTTTTCTTAAAGTTCCGTTGATGTACCCCTAAGCTGCTTTATCGAGGTATCTCCTTATTTGCCCTTTTATCTCCCCCAACGACAGGTCATGGCCCAAGGCAGACATTTACCCCTGCATATGGCTGACGAAGTCCTGCACCTTCGTCCTCTATCTTTGTTGCAGGTCCTTGTTTCTTAGAGTCGAAATGGTAGCCCTGGTTGATGCCACTTCCGATCTTGCTCTTTGGCTGGGTCGTTCATTTAGTTGGTACGGGGCTGTCCTCACAGGTCGTCGCTGGGTAGATTGACTTCGCCTACCCTCATTTCCTGGGTTACGGAAGTCCATGTCCAAGCTCTCGGGGCCCATTTACTTCGCTCGTGTTTACTTTGACCTTAGTATTTAGCAATGCTACAAAAATGTCATTCACAATATTTTTCTAACTTCCCATGTATACTTTGCAACGAATTCGGGAATTTTTTATTTTTGTTTTAATAAAATTTAAATATGAGTTTATATTATAGAAATAAGATTAACATGAGATGTTTTCTCACTTATCTCTACCCTTCTCAAATTATACAGGATTCACTCCCTCCCACGAAAAATCGCCACTGATATATATATATATATATTATATATATATATATATTATATCAAATTATATATTATATATATATATATATATATATATTTTTTTAATTTATTTTTTATAATTATATTATTATTAATATTTATATAATATATATTATATAATATATATATATATATTATATATTATATATATTATATTATATATATTATATATATTATATATAGATATTATCCCTCACACATAATATCATATATATATATATATATATATATATATATATATATATATATAATTTAAATGAGGTTTGTAAAAGTTTTTTATTTTAGGGAGAGAAAATATCGGCACAAGAAGTTCAATTACTTCATCCTTAATTAACAGGACTTTGGTTTATCCTGCCTTGCCTCCCATCGACCCTACAGTCATTGGAGATTTAGAAGAGAGAGCCCGGGACGTGGCTACGTCTATGGACACTCTCATAGAAAATCTTACAGGGACTTTGCACAGTGTATGCATTATTATTATTATTATTATTATTATTATTATTATTATTATTATTATTATTATTATTATTATTATTATTATTATTATTATTATTATATCTTAATTTTTTATTTCAGATCTCTGCATTATCTGTAGAATGTGTAGAGACTTACAGAGATGCTGTTTGTAAGACGTGTGATGCTGTTGATTCCAATATAAAGGTAAAGCCTATTATTATTATTATTATTATTATTATTATTATTATTATTATTTTATTATGAAATTTTGCTAAAAAAATTAGAGTTACTCCCTCCTTAGGCTTAGCTTCGTCCTGCTCAGATGTTAAAACGAGAACAACCTCTTCTTAATCTGCCGTTGTAAGCCGCTTAAAAAAAAAAAAAATAATAATAAATTATCCCATTATAAACATGAGCTTCAACTTCATAATTTGAATAAAATAATTTTATTGCAAAATTACCTTTTCTTAAACTAGACACAATATTATTTTTATTATAATTAATGATAATTATTCTTATTTGTAAATTCAAAATTAGTTTGAAAAAGATTAAGAAAACTTTTAAATTATAAAACTTTTTTTTTACATATTAAATTCAAATAAACAATTTAATCCTCCAATTTTAATTAGAAAATTTTGTAAGCAAAATAATTTAATCTCTTTACAAACAATATTCATGTAGGTAATCCACTTGCATAATGCAGTATGTATAAAACTTAAGAAACTTTAAATTTAAATTTTTAAATATATTTTGAAGTTTCATATCAATATAAATAAAGATTTCTAAGCCTAACGATCTTATTATTTAGTTAATTAATTATGAAAAATTAATTATAAAATAATCATTAAATTACAAAATCTACAGGTAAATTAAATTATCGTTAATAGAAGGCTATTTTCTAATTTCATCCCAAGCCTTCGTAATTATTAATTATTTACGTGTAGAAAGATATTTTCTATTTTCTAGAAAAAATAGTATTTTGAAATCGGGATAAAAACTATACCTTACGATAACATCATATACAAACATTAATATATACTAAGAGCTAGTATTGATTAAAATGATTAAAATCTGGAATACTACTACCACTACTACTACTACTACTACTACTACTACTACTACTACTACTACAAACTACTACTACTAATAATAATAATAATAATAATAATAATAATAATAATAATAATAATAATAATAATAATAATAATAATAATAATAATAATAATAATAATAATAATAATAATAATAATAATAATAATAATAATAATAATAAAAATAATAATAATAATAATAATAATAATAATAATAATAATAATAATAATAATAATAATAATAATAATAATAATAATAATAATAATAATAATAATAATATTATTATTATTATTATTAATAGTAAAAATAATAATAATAATAATAATAATAATAATAATAATAATAATAATAATAATAATAATAATAATAATAATAATAATAATAATAATATAATAATAATAATAATAATAATAATAATAATAATAATAATAATAATAATAATAATAATAATAATAATAATAATAATAATAATAATAACTTAATATCAGCATTTATTTTAATGTATGATTTTGATGCTTTTCAAGCCTCCTGAAAGTATTTCTTTCAACAGAAGAAATTTTCTTTAAAATTATTCTTGAATAAAATAAAACAATTGATTTTAAGTATAGTACCAAGCTTTCGTCCGTACACTTCGGACATTTTCAAGGAATAAATTTTATTTTTAATATTTTAACAATTTTGATAAAATAAATGTCGTGTAAACTAATAACAAAAATAAATAAATAAAATTAATAAATTTAAAAGTTAGAGAAGTTAACTTACATTGACTTTTTGTCATTTAAAGATGTTCAAAAAATTGGACATTTCGTTATATTTTATGTTTATCATTGGTTTATGTTTCCTTAAGAGCAACGATTCCCCTAGGCGCAATTCATAAAAATCATTTTTTCTTGTTATGATGGAGAAGCCCTCTTTTATGCTGTTATCGGGATTTTTGTGGTGTTCTTTAAAATGTTGAAATATTTTGCTCGGGTTATACTTATGTTGCGACATTCTCATGTTGAGGGTATTCGTTGTGTATCCGATATAAGAGGCGTTACATCCACTTTCAGAACATTGAAATCGGTACACAACGTTACTACTCCCACCATCCGAAAGCGCTTCACGAGTAGAGAAGCACGAGCTCAGTTTCAATGGCTTATAGTACGATCTTAATATAAGCTTCTTCCCGTCTTTTGCTTTAATATGCTCTTTTAAAATTAATTTTAATTTGTTCTCTTCCTCTTTTTTCTGACTGATATTTTCAGTTTTATAATATACTACGAGCTTATCGTTTTCGTTTTCATTCATGGTATTGGTAAATAAATTATTTAAAGTGTTCTTTATAGTTTTCTCTATAATATACTGGGGGAAGTTATTGTTTATTAGA
>JABUQX010102243.1:0-48802 GCA_015478945.1 Trachelipus rathkii | reverse complement strand
ACCCCGTTCCCTTATAACTTAATATAAAAAAAAAATGACGTCATTCCCGTCCGTAGATAGAATTTTACTTTAAGCCCTCACAGTAGAGCGAGAATTTCGTAAATGTCAATTGAATTATTAATAGCTAATTAAAACTTGATATCTTATGAATAGCCAAATGCTTCTTTTTTAACTTTTATGAAAATTTTTAAATAATTTAAGTTATACTTTTACCATTTTAAATTAAAAGTATACAAACCTAAAAAAAATTGCGTCGAGTCTACCCTACCGGCCTACCCTAATTATACGCCCTGAATATATTAATATAAATATATATATATATATATATACTATATTTATATATATAATATATATATATATTTATTTAATATATTATATATATATAATATTTATAATATAAATATTTATATATATCATATATATATTATAATTTCAAAAGCTGATGCCAAAAAATTGGAAAGCTGGTTTTAGGTATATTTAACGTGATTTTCATGCTTTTTGGGCGGCTGAATCACCAAAATATACCTACGTTTTTCACAGGAACATGATCTGAATGCAGGTATCAGTTACGTTTTACCGACAGTTCAAAGGGTACCTTAATGCTGAATCTAAGCTAACTTGCCAAAGGAAACTGAAAATAGACATATGAAATTCGGGATTTTTATATTGCACAACTTTCTGAAAATCAACTTTAAAATTAAAATACTGATTGTATATACATGTTAAATCGGTTTTTCGATGCCTTTTAAGGCTCCTCTTCGTACATTTACGCTTATGGACAGCATCTGGAATGTCTCTTTTCAAGGTCCAATAGTAATCGGCCATCATCGTAATGCTCTCCATCTCCCTTGGTATCTCTCCATCTCTTTGGATGTCCTGGTGAAATTTCAGCCTTGTTCTCACTCAACAGCTCCCAAATTTCAAGGGAGAAATCGAGATGGGAATGCGGGAATTAATTTTAAGCTCATTAGGCAACCAAAGTTGAAATGCCTCAACATTCGTCCGACGATCTCCTTATAGTTAGAGTCCTATGTTCGCCTGAAAAACTCTGCACAACCCGTTTGAACGCTGGCAACCTTCTTTCTGAGGATCTGTCATGGTCTTCATGAACTCATGGTTAGCTATAAGCCTTCTAATGTCCTGTTCGGTGGATACTACCTTCCTTCAATTTTGTTCTGACTACGACCTGAAACTTGCAAACACAAGTATTTGGACATTCCTGCCATCTTTCGGATGAATGATGATTCACAAATTGCGATCATTATCCCAATTTAAGTGTGAGTGCTGGTAGTCAAATACTTTAACTGGGGAGGTACTAAATTATAGGATGACAATTTTTTTTCGCCCGCTAATACAGCTCCTTGGACTGCCACTGTTATTCATCGAACTATCCCATAGCATATGTTAACAGAGGCATTTGTAAATCCAGCTTGTTGCCAAGTAGCATGCACAAGACCTTCAAACTTCTACACACTAGCGATCCGCGGTTTCTTCATTTTGAGGTTTTCGAAGAACACAATTTTCACAGATTATTCGTAGGCCGTCCTTTCAAGTGTACCCGAATTCCGATTCCTACAGGAAATAAATGCGTACTACCACGTTTAGAGTTACCACTTTTAGGCTTTCTTCCCTTCCTTCGAAGATGAACAAATAGCGCATTAGATAATGAAATCCATATTGAATCTTTGAGATTGAAGCCATTAATAATTTCCAACGCCTATCCAATAAACTAAGTTTGTTTTAAGGGAAAAGTAAGGCGACGAAACTCCTTTTTCCAACGATATCCTATTACAATGGAAAATCAAAATAATAGTTCTTTAATGCCCAATAAATCAAACTATTTTACATCCTTTGCAACTAATGTATGTAAATCTTCGACGCAGGTAAAACATCTGTCCAAAACATAAAGTTTCAACCAAACCACTAGCTCTGCTATTTAATAACACAATTGAATTTGCATATTTAATGAGTTTCAATATCTAGCTCCCTAAAGATAGTATTTTGTTCTAGTCACTATCTAGGTTATATATTTCAATTCAACGCTAGTTTTTGATTTTCTCTATTTCAGATAGATAAAGATATTAATTTAACTCATACATATAGTTCCCCAATTCTTTTTAAAATAATTCCTCATATTCTATTTATACAAACTATCCAACCATAAAGAAATTAAGACCTTGGAGGACCTTCTCTGAACCTTAAAACTCTCCCAGACGAATTTTTCAAGGAAGGTCCCCTCTGAAATTCGTCACGTCCCTTGCCCCGCCGTGTACCTCGCCCCCGCTCATCTCTTCCTAACAGCCACAACCTTCCTTAGAGTACAAACTTGATTAACACCTACAAGGGTTGTCAGGCTCGTATCCTTGTCCCTCTAATTCTCTATTCTTTTTTACAACACCGCAATTTTTATAAATATTATGCTTTTTTGCCGTTTCGGTAGCGTAATTGTTTATTGTGTTATGTAATAATATATTATTATTATATTATTATTAATTATTATTATTATTTATTATTATTATTATTATTATTATTACATTAAAATATAATTGTATAACATTACTCGTAATTCAATCATTAGCAAATGACTATATCCCATGTGATTAAACTTAAAATGTAAACGTTAGGGAATATAGATATTCCAATTAACATGATCTAGTTTAAGTATATATAATATATATATATATATTATATATATATATATATATATATATATATATATATATACATATATATATATATATATATATATATACTATATATATATATTGAGCTTCATGTAAAAGGGACCACCAGGTCCACGAGAAGCAACCACTGGGGTGGAAATCATCAGAAATCAATGGGTGGGTCCTGGCTTATATTTTAAAATGCAAAAAAAACATTGGATGACGAAATTTATTTCAGCCGATGTTAAATAAGAAACTAAAAAAAAAAGATGTCCTTATATTATAAATAGTCTTAATAATACATGACAAAATCATATGTTATAAAGAATATTCTTTTCTTGAAGATAAGAGACAGATAATTACTGTTAAACGGGAGGGTAGGATTCCAGATAAGAATATGGGGATCACCTTTTTAGAAGGTGTTGTGGAATATAAACGTAGGAAATGACGACGGCGAATGGGTCAGTTGGGGACAATCAATGAAGATATCTAGTGAACAGATTGAGGGGTATGGCGACGACAAAATTTGCAGATGGGGGGGAGGGTTCAGTGACATATAGTGCCTGTGAGTGATATTGGTGTGACCAATACAGAGGCGTGCAAGTATCACCTCGTGCAAGCTATATATATATATATATATATATATATATATATATATATATATAAATATCTTGATATATATACTATATATACTATTAATAATATATATATATATATATATATATATATATATTTATAGTATTATATATATATATATACTATATTATATAAGTATATATATATATCTATATATATATATATTACCGATATCATATATATACTATATATATTATATATATATATATATATATATATATATATATATATTATATATATATATACTAATATATAATACTTATATATATAATATATATATATAATATATATCATATATATATACCTTTTTTTATATATTATTATATATATATATATATAATATATTATATATATGATTAATATATATATAAATATACTTATATATATAATAATGATATTAGTATTAATACAGTAATCTTTCGAGGTTATAAATACCACCAATATGCCAACCAGTGCTTGGGGAAAATAATCGTAAAAGACAGCTTAAACAATACCATACATACTCCTATTATCTACTCTTAAGTATTCACCTTCAAACGAAGTACGCGTTCCTCTTCTCATTAAGAATTCAATAGGAAGCATCGCAATAAACAGAATGAAAGGTTTCCAACGAGAATCAGGACTGGAATAAGATGAAAGAAAATCTATTGTAGAAAACATAAAATCCTTCTTTGGCCTCATAAACCTTTTTGTTTTTCGATTACTCGAGAATTAAATGATTTATTCGAGTTTATTATCATCAACTGATAGCTCTGTTTGATTGTTCTTGCAGATGTTCCAATTGCTTATCTTCCTCTTCAAGAAAATGGAATTTTCAGGAAAGAAAACGAATGTTATTTTAAATTTTGGATTGTACTTTGTTTTTTGTTGTGTTTTTTTTTTTTTATCCGAACACAAAATAGAAAGATCAGAATAGAACTTAAAATATTATTCCTTTTGTCTCGGATGGCTCACGATCTTGTTTATGAAAGTTATGAAGAGAGAAACGTATGAGAAAAGAAATGGGTGAAATTTATTCCTATTAAATAACAAAAATACTTATGCTTTCGCACGTTTAATATTTAAAAGGACTTTAATTGAATAGAATTTTTAATGGCTTAAGTAATAACAAAACAAAGAAAATAAACTATAACTTTTTAACTAAACTTGTATTTCTGCTGCCACTAAATTGTTTCTTAGTCGTTAACAATACCTTTACTATCCATTATAATAGAATATGTTCACTGTTTTAGAGCTCCTAGATAGGTTTATTCTAGCCACTAGCAAGGTTTTATATTTCTCAAATTCAAAGCTAGATTTTTCTCTTAGCTCTAGCTAGATTTTAATAAGCCTAAACGTATTACGACGCCATTATTTCAATTTTATTAAATACCCCTCGACCACTTCGTATATAAAAATCTCCAAACGCAAAGGAAATATAGACTCTGGAAGATATCGGAGAAATTCTCTGGAATTGTCGCAGATAAATTCTTTGGAATTAGGGTCTCTCTGGAATTGTCAGGGAAATTGTCTCCTGGAATTATCGGATTGCTCCCCCTAACCTCGCTTTTAAAAGTGGATACGTATTACCCTATAAGGGTTCAACCTCGTATCTTGTCTTATTTTTCTTATTTTTCTGCACACAAAATTTTTATAAATATTTTCTTATCAGATTTTGCTTAGCGTATTATTATTATGTTATTATTTATTATTATTATATTTTTTATTATAATTATTATTATTTATTATTATTATTGATTGATAGATAGATAGATAGAGATACGTTAGATATCTAGATGTAGAATAGATTGCTAATAGAGAGAGAGAGAGAGAGAGAGAGGAAAAGGAAGGAGAGGAGAGAGAGAGAGACGAGAGAGAGAGAGAGATGAAAATTTTTTTTTTAATTATTTTCGTACGATTCTACCTGTGTGTGAGCGAAAGTTTCGTACTCGCGAAATTTGCTTATTTTTTCAGCTCAACAGCAAGGTATGACGCTTGGCTTTCTCCTATTATTTTTATGAATTGTAAGATCACGTAGCCAACCATTTGCATTTACTTATTTGAACAGGTACAACGAAAACACCTGAAAGAGTTACCTGTTATAATTGTTATTACTAAATTAGTTGATTTTCCCTTTAACATTATTTTATAACAGTTTTAAACTAACAATCTCATATCAGCTCTCTAACATCGCTTAGACTTTATTATAATTATTTTTAGTAGCAGATTTTGATTTTATTTCCAACCTTCTACATAGTGTCATATAGGTCTATTGATATTATTATATATTATAATATATATAGGTATATATTATATATATATATATAATATATATATATATATAATATATATATTATAATATCTATTAATATAGTTATATTATATATAATATATTATATATAATCAGTGGCGTATTTAGGGGGGGGGGGGCCAGGGGGGGCCATGGCCCTGGCCCCGAAAATTTATTAGAAAAAATTTTAAGTATCAAATCCGTTAATAATATAAAGTGCAAGGGTTAAATTAAATTTATATAATTCGTTGCAGTCAGGAACAAATCTCGTAAGTCCTTTAGTTAAACTAAACTTGAAGGCATCAAAGAAATGCAACAATATTATTCCACACATTCTTCTTCCACCACAGACTTAAATAATCCACATTCATTTTATAAGATTTTTGGATGATTAAATATCAGCATTAGGAGAAGGGTTTTTAAATCATAAGAATTTTATCTTCCTTGCAGATTTTACATAAACGACAGGTGTAATGTATATTTGAGAAGATAAAATATTGTGCAACATTTCACAAGGAAGATCTCGAAGCACAATTGAAGATTTAGTAAGCAGAATGGGATTTATGGCGTTTGAAGTGGCATACAGCACAGATATCCAAAAACAGCGAATTAGACGGACTATAAGTTTTTCTTGTTCACAGTCCAAATTTTCAATATTTACATCTTGTGCAAATCTGCACATTCTTTCCCATGTTACTGTACAGTAGAAAAGAAGCTTTTCAACATTAAAACTTTTGAAAAAATACTTGAGAAATACTATTGGAGATAAAAAGACTTGCTGGATTTTTGCCCTACTCTACATACATTGAAATATGAATAAACTGAAGATATTTATCTCGGATTTTGCTCACTCTCATGCTCGGCGATTAAATTTAACATTTAGGTAAGTTTTTTTTAAGAAAATTTTATATAAATTATCCCCATTTTTTCTTAGAAATTTAATCATTTGGTCATCCACTTTATATATGATTAATAGTATATATATATATAGATATATATATATATATATATATATTTATTATATATATTATTTATATTAAATATTATATCAATATTATATATATATATATATATATATATATGAGAACAATGTGTCGCATAATGCAGATAAGAAGATTCTGGATACCATCTGTATATATATATAATCTATATATATATTATATATATTAATATATATATATTAATATATTATATATATTTATATATATATATATATATTATATATAATATATATTATATTTATATTTATATTATATATATATATATATATATATATATATATATATTTATATATATATACTATATATATATATATATATATAATATTAATATATATATATATATATATATATTATATATTATATCACTATATATATATCTATATAATATATATAATATATCTATATATATATCTATATATAATATCAATATATTATATATATAATATTATATATATAATATAATAGTATTAAGCGTATATTATATAGAAATATATATATATATATATATATATATTTTAACTGCGGTTTCGGCATCCTGACATCATGCGGGAAATAAAAATAATAATATAAATAATAATATAATCAATAATAATCAATAATAATAATATATAATCATAATAACTAATAATAATAATATAATAATAATAATAAATAATAATAATATAATAATAATAATAATAATCAATAAAATAATAATATAATAATACATAATATTAATAATTATAATAATATATATAATAATAATATAATATAATAATAATATATAATATAATATTTAATAAATATATAATAATAATTAATAATATAATAATAATAATATATATAATTAATATAACAATTATATATATAGTATATAATAAAAACATTTATTATAATATATATATCTTACTTATATTAATTATATATTAATATTAATATATATATATTATATATATATATGATATATATCTATATATATTTATTATAGTAATTATATATATATATTTATATATATTTATATATATATATATATATATATATTATATTATAATATTATTATTATATATATATATATATATATATATATATATATATATATATATATATATATATATATATTTTAAGAGACACAATTTTTTTTATATATATATATATATATATATATAATTTATATATATAATATATATATTAATATATATTCTATATATCTATATATATTATTATATTATTTATATATATATAATAATATTATATATATATTATATAATATTATATAATATATTATATATATATGAGTATATATATAATAATATATATTATATATATATATATAATATACTATATATAATATATGATATATTATATATGATATATATATATATATATATATACGAGTTTATGAAGTTTACGAGATACACAATTTGTTAAAGATATTGCAAATATATTAATGTCAAGAAGAAAATTTCCTTCTCTTTCAGACCTAAAAAATTTAATATATTTCAAAAAGCATTACGAAAAGTCACCATCTGCATTTCTAAGCTTACACAGAGGAGTCATCATAGTAAAACGTACCTTTTTTAAAGGACAGTCACATCTCTTAAAATGCATGAGATGTTGGATTCCGTTATTACTTCATTGTAATTCTTTTATGTGGCAGAAAAATCCCACCAAAATAGATATAAAAAAGGGATACATTGACCTTTACAACTGGTCTGGGACGTTTTCAGAACGCTATTCCAAACTTCTCCATTCAAATCCATGATTTATAAATAGGGTTTAGAATGCCGTAGATTTTCTCGCGCAATTTCAATTTTCTCCTATTGCTTTACGGACCCTTCTTTTTTCTTTATTCTTGAATAAACTCTGATTCGGAGCAGGAAAACTTTCTCTTTTATTTCAGCGTTTCTTATGAATAAAATTTCGGTTTTCAGGCTTTTTATTCTACTCTGCCCTTCTCGTTTGTGTAAATTTGTAAGGATTTTCTTGTACAATGAAACACTCTTCTAATATATATATATATATATATATATATATATATATATATATATGATGTGTGTTACATCCATATACACATATATATATAAATATATATATATATATACTGTAATATATATATATATATACAAAAATAACCATATATATATATATATATATATATATATATATATATACTATATATATATATATATATATATATATATATATATATATTAGTGATGCCTGTGACATCCACATCCACGTAACATCCGCAGAAAGTTTGATATCCGCATCCCCATCCCCAATTCACGATTTTAAAATATGGGGATGTTGCAGATGTATAAAAATATTTAAGATTATTAATTTTTTTCTAGCGTTTGATTAATTTTTAAGATATATGAAATAAAAACTTTCATATATATATATATCTATATATATATATATATATATATATATATATATATATATATATATATATATATATATATATATATATATATATATATATATATATATATATATATAAATATATATATGTAATATAGATATATATATATATAATAATATATATATATATATATATATATATATATATATATATATATATATATATATATATATATATATATATATATATATATATAATATATATATAATAATAATAATAATAATATATATGTATATATATATATATATATATATATATATATATATATATATATGCTATATATATATATATATATATATTTTTATAGATATATATATATAAACTTTCATATATATATATTATATATATATATATATTCAGCACTCCCTGCAGATGTGGGATAGAGTGCGTAACATGCACGGAGATAGGATAGTTAAACAGAATTGAATGGCGTAGGTTGAAACCAAATCATCAGCGCACAATAAGAAGGCACCCTACACTCTTCCATTCTCCATCAGTCTAAAACCTTTCTCCACCACTCCTACCTCTAACTCTTTCATCACCCAATCCATGTATAAATTAAATAGCCGAGGATTCATAACACATCCCTGACTCACTCCACTATTAATATTAAACAATACACTTACAACTCAATTTATTCTTACACACACTTCACTATCGACATTCGTACTTTTAATTTCGTTCATAAGTCTACCACCAATACCATATATTACAAACACCTGCAATAGAAATTTCCTATTGATCCTGTCATACGTCTGTTCCAAGTCCATGAAACCTAAACGCGATTTATTACTTTTCTCTCTCATTTTCTCAATCATTTGTTTCTATGTGAAGATTTGATCTACACAACTTTTTCCACTTCTAACTGTACCTTGTTTCAACGCCAATCAGTACCTCAGTATAAGGATCTTTGTTGAATTTTTTGTGGGGTGGGTTTGACATAACCAAGGCATTTGACCGGGTATAGTATGCGTCACTACTGAGCATAGCATTAATGTCTGGGTCAGGAAGTTGGACAGAGAAAGGATGAAATTGAAGAAAGACGAGTCTCACTAGCCTTCCCGAGAGAAGGAAATATGCGATTGGTGAGTTCAGAATAGTAGTGGTTATTGTAATGGCTATATTATGGGGAGTGTGATGCAACAGTCCGACGGGCAGAGAGACTGGAGAGAGAGTTATCGATAGCAGGAAAGTTGATAAGACGACAGTCACTAACTCGACCATTTTTAGTCGTTCTGCGTGAGTGGAACAACCCCAAATGTGTGACATATACTCCATACAGGGGCAAACGGCACCCTTGCGAAGAACAAGCAACTAGAGTGGAGTGAGGAATTTCTGAAGGCCACTCGGAACAAACAACTCCTTACAAGTTTAAGAAAAGAAATAAAGTGTTCCTTCCAAGGAAGATGACAAAAAAAGAAAAAATAAGAATATTCCGGGCAAGTTGAGTGATTTTGAAGATGTTATAGTTGTGAGGAAGATTGCGTCGAGTAGAAAGATGAAGGAACTAAGTTTTTGAGGCATTGAAAACAACCACGATATCTCTGCCCCAAACAAATATTAAAGAAAGATCAGAGGTTAATTACTTCAAGGCCAACCCTCCTACCTTGAGGAATTCCAGCAAGAACGAAATCATTGGAGTATATCTATTGTTTATCTCTTTTATCATATGTTCGTTTAATTGACAAATTGAACTTAACTTATAATTAATTAACTTAAAATAAATTTTTTTTTTTGAATTTCAGAAACTTTTTCTAGTAATAACAATTAAAATAAATTTGAAAATAAATTTTTATACGCAACCATTTTATAGATAATAATGTCAAAACTATTTTTAAAATTTATTTTTTTATTAATATTATTTGTAATTATCGAAATAATTACGGCTATTTTTTTTAATGTTAACGATCAAGGCCAATCAAGTTTATTGTTAAAGTTGTAGAAACTTCTGAACATTATTGTTATTAAAAAGAAATAGTCATTCTAAACTTCACTGAAATGCAGCAATATATATATATATATATATATATATATATATATATATATATATATATATATATATATATATACTTTATATATATATATATATATATATATATATATATATATATATATAACTGCTGTAACTATTAACCATAATATATATATATATAACCAACCCCCTATGTATAGTATAGCCCATATGCTATGCTCTTATAACTACTGTAACTGTATATGTAATAATATATAATAATAACAATATAATAATATATATATATATAATAATATAATAATAATATATATATATATACATATATACATATATATATATATATATAATAACTCTTCTTTATATTTCTTTAACAACAACATACTATATATATATATATATATATATATATATATATATAACTACTTCTTTATGTATTAACAATATATATATATATAAATAATATATATATAATATATATATATATATGCATAATAACATATATATATATAACATATATATATATATATATTACCTTCAATACATTAATTTCTTTAACATCTTATATAAATTGCGATTATTATGCAATATTAACATCTTACATAACTAATAATAATATATATGTATATATATGTAATAATGTATAATATATAATAATATATATATGTATATATAATATATATATAATAATATAACAATAATATATATATGTATGAAATAAATCATATGACGTAATATCATCTTTAGCCATGTAATATATATAATAATATAATAATAATATATATAATAATAATAATAATAATAATAATATAATATATATAATAATAATATATATATGTATATATTTATAATAATATATATAATAATATACAATAACTTCTTCGCTAACTTAACATGTAGCATAACCAACCACCATCACTAACCATGTATAAATCAATAATATGTATGTAATATATAATATATATATATATATATATATAATATATAATATATATATATATATATATATAGATCTATTTTTTCTCTCCACCATGCTGCTGCTATATATATATATATATATATAACGGCGATCTATCCTTTCTCCCTGACCCTGGGTTCTTTGCTCTTCGCCACTTCAGAGAATCTTTCATTGGGTCTGACCCAAAGTTCTAAACTTCCCCTTCCCGAATGTCCCTTCTCTGCTTATCTTTTAGTCTGGTTTCATTTTCTGTCCTTCTACAACAACTATTGTAAACGGCTGCTGTTTTTCCTTTAAATAATGGTGTTCCTCAGGGTTCTATTATCTTTTACATTATTATTCTCAGGGCTAACACAAGATCTGTGGCGCTTCATTAATTACCATATTTCTGTCACTTCATCACCTCTTTATTCTTATACTCTATCCGGTAATTCATCCTTTACATCCTCTATTACCCATTTCAATTTGAAATACTAAATAGTTGATTCTAGGAGGGTGACCTTAGGGCAACTAATCTCTGAAGTTCTCGTTTTTCCATTTTGGTATAGCTAAAAATAGTCATTTTTAAACCACTAAAATCTCATGTTCTTTATTATTTTACTCTATATAGTTTTCCACCTAATTATAAAATCCGTATTCTTCAAAATTATTTAACTTTATAATTCTTATCATTTCATTTTCATGTGACTTTCACTTGAAAAATTGCACATTTTCCTAGCTATGCATGTTTCTTATAGGTTGGTTGTTCTAAGGCACATTCTGAACTTTCTCATACTGTATACCTCAGTTGACTGCTCTCTATAGGTAGTCGTTACTTATTGTATGGAGTATCCATTTTGGTAAATGATGAAATCTAAGGCTTTTTGCGTTATAATCCTTCCCACTCATACCTACTCTCTCCAATGGAGAGAGAGTGAAGGAAGCAGTATAGAACTGTTCCTTCACTCCATTTATAATATCACTAATGCAATGGATTTTGTTCTTCTGAACTCTCTAATTGCGTACCTTCTTCTTTAACTCCTTTAAGGATAGGTTGTTCGATTCGTCTTTCAAAACAGTCTCGTTCTTTATCTGTTCAACTCTACTACCCAGAGGAGAGGTGGCCGACTGTGCAGTGCGGTGCGGTGCGGTGCGGTGCGGTGCGGTGCGGTGCGGTGCGGTGTGGTGCGGTGCGGTGCGGTGAGGTGAAGCGCACAATTCCAGTATCCCAGTGTGGTGCGAGGGGCTTATTGAAAGAGGTGTGGTTCGGAAAATTCTGGTGCCCGAACAACAATAATAAGAATTTTCCTCTTTCATTATATACTTGCACTTACCAGGTAAAACCTGAAACAATCCTTTTTGACTATACATTTTCAAAACGTCCTACATCAGGTCACGGCATCTTTTAACTCGTTATGGAAATCTAATATTTTCAAACGACGGTGGGGCATATGTAGGCCAAAGGCCCTTTCCTACCTGATATATATATATATATATATATATATATATATATATATATATATATATATATATATATATATATATCTTATATGCTATATATATATATATATATGTGTAATAATAATATATGTATGTAAATCTTATATATATAATAATAATATAACAATAATAATAATAATATGTAATAATATCAATATGTTACTTATGTTAATATGTATATAATATATAATAATAATATAACAAATATTCTCTTTAATATATCAATAATAGTAATAATAGCCAATAGGCAATAACAATATATATACCATATATAGCCAACTTTAATAACAACACCAATAATATGCATGTATCAACAATATGTATAATAATAATATATAATACGGTAATATAGTAACTAATAGTAATAATATATGTAATAATAATAATATATAATAATATAACTATAATAATAATAATATATATATGTAATAATAATATATAATATAATATAATATATGTCTTTCAGCTACAGCTCTTTGTAACAACTAATGTATATATGTAATAATATAAGTATCATCAATAATATATAATATATGTATATATGTATAATATGTATATAATAATAACCAATAACCAACAATAACAACATAATATGGATATATATATAATAATATATTAATAATAATAATATATAATAATAATAATAATAATAATAATAATATTTCAATATATATAATAATAATAATATGTAATAATATGTAATATATATAATAACAATAATAATAATAATATATATAATAATATGTAATAATAATATATAATAATACATATATACTTCATAACATTAACAACATATATATATGTATAATAATATATAATAATATGTATCAATTGGTTTTTGTTTAGCATTAATAGTATATATATATATATATATATATATATATATATATATATATGGAGGAGGCTTTGAGGAGAATGAACAGTGGCAGGGCCCAGGGAGAAGACGGTTTGCCTTTAGATTAATAAAAGATGGGGACAGAGAGTGAGGGAATTAGTTTTGAAACTTTTCAACAAGTTTTGGAGGGAGAACGAAATCTCAGAGGGATGGGGAAAAACTATCATCATACCGAAGCATAAAGGAAAGGGAGACGTGGGTGAATAGAAAAATTATAGAGGCATATTGTTATTGGATCATCTGGCAAAAGTATACGAAAGGATACTTGAAAGAAGAGTGAGAACAATCGTAGAACTCAAACTTGGGGAGGAGAAGGGGGGGTACGGGGAAAGTAGAGGCACCCAGATCTTATGATAGCCCTGAGAATAATACTGGAAAAGATAATAGAATATAATAAAAAGGCTTATAACCTAACAGAATTTAAAGTAAGTGTTGATACTATTCAAGTAATTCTTGAGAAGAAAGTAAGAAAGCCCAAAATGAATATAAATATTTATCAATACTCTGAGAGTGAAAGCAGCACAAAAGATAATGAAAGTGAATTTATGCATCAGCTAAATAGAGAAAGAAAAGATTATGTTAACGAAAAGAAAAGAACATTTGAGTCTAATATTTTGGAAATTTAGAAAACTAGACAAGACTCATTCCCACATTTAAGTAAATTAGTTCCACAACTTTTTTGCATTCCAGCAACATCTGTAGAGAGTGGAAGATTATTCTCCAAATCAAAAGAATTGATAAATGAAAAAGAGGTCAAGATTAAGTTCAAAAAACGTAGAAAAAGATAATGCTTATTAATTAACAGAAACATGTTATCACATTGCAGTGTTTTTAAATCATGTAACATTCTTAAAATTTATAGAAAAGTATATATATATATATATATATATACTATATATATATTACATTTAATAATATATGTAATAATATATCTTATATATATATGTAACCATGTATAATATGTAATAATAATAATAACAATAATAATATATATACATAATAATATCAGCCAATAATAATAATAATATATATGTATAATAATATATCATATATATATCATAATGTAGCAACCAATAATGTAATAATATATGCTTCTTCTTTCTTAATAATAACCAACAACCAGCATGTAGCAGCAACTCTCTTCTTTCTAACTGCTATATCTGTAGAATATATATATATATATATATATATACGGAATCGCTATTGCATTTTTAAATTTTGAAAGAGTTACTTTTTCTTTAGTAATATTTTCACATTTTTATCAATTCCTTATCTTAATATTAATGGACTTTTAATAGCAAGATAGTTTTGCTTCTATGAAATTGTAAGATCGGAGCCGGAGCCGGAGCCATATATTCCAGAGCGCTCCGCTTAGGAGCTGGAGCAAGGGTTCCAGGAGCTCTCCGGAGCCGGAGCTCGGCATTTAAAGTTTCTCCGCAGCTGGCATGGAGTGGAGCTGGGAAAATCCGGACCAGATGCGGTGTTTTCGGAACCAGCCCAACCCATATATATATATATATATATATATATATATATATATATATATATATATATATATATATATATATATATATTTATACTATATATATATATATATATATATACCTTAATAACCTTATATATATAATATATATATATATATATATATATATATATATATATATATATATATATATATATATATATATATATATATATATGCAATTTAAAAAAATTATTAAATTTCCTTTCATGAAGATATTTATTTTTTCTTTATCAAATAAAATCTCTTTAGTTTTACGTAAATTACGTAAACAGAAATTTTGGTAAACTTTCAAATCTGCACAAGTTAGACAAATGATCCAATCTTTCAAAATAACAAAAACTTGGTAACATACCCAACTCCATTGATTGACACTGAAATAATTAAACACATGAATAATCACCTCTAAAACTAGTAAATGAAAATGAAAAAACGAATTGAAAATCTTTTTAAAAGCTTCAATGTGAAGCGAATGCTATTCTCTTCTTTTTAAAAGGTCCTGCATCCATTTGCAAAAGTGAAGCGGTGAAACAGAAGCGTATATGTGATCATCACTCACTTGACACATTAGTTTCCAGCAAATACTCACTTACAAAATAATATATATATATATATATATATATATATATATATATATATTTAATATATTTTTAAATATATATATATATATATATATATCTTTCATATATATATATGCTATATATATATATAAATAATATAAAAAAATAAATATATATATATATATATATATATATATATATATATATATATATATATATATATATATATATATATATGCTTAATAATTTTTCAAACCAGTTAGAGACAAGTTCTTCAATCGATATCATTTAAAAATTTAACAAATTGGTAAAAGAAATTTGATCATTTCAGTCACATTTGGATCTATATAAATTCTAGCACCCTATCTTACTCGTATCGAGCACCCAGAAAGATGTTTCCCTATTCTTAAAAGTCTCAAAGCAAACTTTCTCAATTATACAGTGGTCGAAAGAGTAAGAGAACTGGCTTTTATTAGTATTCATTACAGCTACTCAATGTAAATTGGAAATTATAGTTAATATATATATATATATATATATATATATATATATATATATATATATATATAATAATAATAATAATAATATACATGTAAATACCAACCAACATGTATAATAATATAACAATATCTATCTTCTAATAATAATATATGTATAATATATGTATTTATAATAATAATATATATATAATATATATATATATATATATATGCTAATAATAATAATAATATAATATATATATGTAATAATAATAATAATAATATAACTAATAATATATATATAAAAATATAGTGTGTAATATAATAATATAATAATAATATGTAATAATAATAATAATAACATAATATATATATGTAATAATATATAATATATATATAACATAATAATAATAATATATATATATATGTTGTAATAATATATATGTATTAATATATATCAATAATAATAATAATGCAATAATAACCATAAATATAATAATATGTATGTAGCCATAACATATAGCTCAACAATAACATATAATATGTTTAGTAATATGTAATAATAATAATATGTAATATAACAATAATAATAGCTAGCTATAATCCAACATAATAATAATATGTAATAATAATATAATAATAATAACCAACCAATAATATATATATAAAAATATGTTTATAATAATAATAATATACCATATGTAATAATAATAATAATAATAATAACAATATAATATATATAATAATATATATATATATATATATAATAATAATATAACCAATAATAATATATGTAATATGTATACAATCACCATGTTATAACTGCTATATATATATATATATATATATATATATATATATATATATATATATATATATATATATATATATATATATATATATATATATATATATATATATATATATATATATATGTTTTAACAGGAAAAGCAACACTAGAGCCCTCCATATAGACATCTTTTAATCAAAAATTATAACACAACGTTTCGGAAAAATATACTGTTTCCATCATCAGGTTAAGTAATAAGAAAAGTAATGTGAAATAATAATAAAAATCGAAAATGGACAATTTTACAAAGTTCAAAATCCTAAAACAAATTTAACAAAAAATCTTGAAAATATATACAAAACTCTAAACATCATACCATTTATAAAACCAGATTTAATTTAGATTCCTTGGACGTCGCTTCCATTATATAATGCAGAATCTAAAAAACAAATATAATAGTCATAAATTATATTTTTGACTAGGGGTAGCTAAAAAATATATCAATTTAAATAAAAGGATTACGAAGTGTTTTCAAGGAACAGGAAAGCAAAAACATTTCGGTTATATAGTGATCTTTTGCTAACAAATACATCTAAGTAGGAAAACAAGTTATAAATTGCTTCACAGCAGAGTACTTCAAAACAGTTGCAGCTTGAATGGACCAGAATCACTATTTAGGGAGAGTTTATTATTATGAATGAATAGGGTTTCTAAAATATGTAAGTTGGTTTGTGAATTTGTTTGTGCTAGTATAATAAAATTGTTATAGTTAAAGTTGTGGTCTGAAGAATGGGAATGATCTCTGATGGAAGAAAAAGCTGGTGAATTCAAGAAAGTTTTTGTACGGGTGGAGACATCTCTGTGCTCACTGATCCTCACAAAAAAATTGGCGAAGAGTGTGCCAATACAAACAGCATCGCAGCTGTCACATGAAAATTTATAAATGATAGAGGAACGAAGAGATGCAGGAGTGTGGTCTTTATAGTTACAAAAGGTAGAGATTTTTCTTGTGGCTGTGAATTACCAGATTAATATTTGGTGAAGCACATTTCTGTAAAGGGAACTCAACTCTTTACGTTGCTTTACAAAAATGTGTTCTTACAAAGGTAACTTAATAAATACATTGCATTTAGGTACAGTATAAGTCCGAGGATTAGACGAGTAACAGGAGATCAGAAAATCATTTATATATTTGTAAATTAATTTAGTAGGATAGTAATTATTTTTTAAAAAATTTAAAAGAAAATTGAATTCATTATGCATAAGATCGAAAGTGGAGCTAAGGTGATAACCTCTGTATCTTAAAGTTTTAATACTATTGCATTTATAAATGAGAGGGACATGGCTGAAGAAATTAAGTCCTAAACCTGAAAAGGTTTTCTTTCAGTAGACGCTTACGGTAAATTCTGGAGTCGATTTCTTAATTAACATATCTAAAAATGGCAGAGTACCAACCATCTCCTCCTCTTTTGTAAAATTAATATTATTCAATTTGTTATTTAAGTAGTCAAAAAATGGTAAAACTTTTTCTTTATCTGCAAAAAGTAAAAAAGTATCATCCATGAATGGCTTATAGTGAATTGGTTTAAATGAGGGGGGACAATTTTGTAGCCAAACTTTTTCAAAATGGCTTAAGCATGAGTTTGCCAATGTAGCACTAAGAGGGGAACCCATTGCCAGAGAGTCTGTCTGCTGATATAAAATATCATTAAAAAAGGAAAAAGTATCTTGAGTAGCCAATGTAAGCAAAGTTTTAAATTCGGATTTATTAAAACCATGAAAAGTGTGGTTCAGTTGAAAAATATCTTCAAGAAGGAACTCTATCGCATCTTTTACAGGGATATTTGTGTATAAGGATTCAATGTCAAAGCTCGTCATATAATAGTTATTTACGTCAATGTTTAGTAGCCAGTTTTTAAAATTGCAGGAGTTTTTTTACTGTGAAATCATTACTGGCAAATGGGGTTAAGAGTGGGACTAAGTATTTCGCTAATTTATAGTTTTGCGTATTAAAAGCTGCTAAAATGGGTCGAATTGGGACATTTACTTTATGAGTTCCTTCTTGAAGATATTCTTCAACTGCACCCCACCTTTCATGGTTTTAATAAATCCGAATTTAAAACTTTGCTTACATTGGCTACTCAAGATACCTTTTTCTTTTTCAGTGATATTTTATATCAGCAGACAGACTCTCTGGAAAAAGTTTGGCTACAAAATTGTCCCCCCTCATTTAAACCAATTCACTATAAGCGATTCATGGATGATACTTTTTTTACTTTTTTCAGATAAAGCCAATACGGTTGCTAAGTTAATCAGCTGAGGCCGAATGGCCTGTAATTTTACAAAAGGAAATATATTCACTCTACCATTTAGACTATGTTGACCAAGAATCGACCAGAGCCCATAATACCAGGGCATTTTCGGGTTGGAGCGCAATTGCCTAACTCATTCTCGTTGCTAATTACGTGTATTAAGCTTTGCATTCAGAAGATTATCACCGCTGATGCCTGCGTAATGAGGTCGGCCCAGAGGCACCTTTATCTACTAAATTCTCTACAAATTGCTATGAGAATGATTTTCTGATCTCCTATTACTGTCTAATACTTCCTCCGTATTCAGCAGGAAAGTCACCTGTGACCAGAAACACATTTTAGCATGAAACAACGTGGGATGAGTTGCTTTACAGAGGAAGTAATTTTCCTCAGTGCGTAATCTGAGCCTTCACGGCCGCCCACCTTTAATATTCGTTTCACGCTCTGCATCTGCTCGTTCATATCGTTATAAGAACACAAATGTGACCCAGCTACGATACTTGTTGTATTGGCACGCTTTCTTCGCCAATTTTTGTGAAATCCGTTGCAGTGGAAGCACGGTCAATCTCCACCCGTACAAACTTTCGCTGAACCACCAGCTTTGCTTCCATCAGAGATCATTCATTCTTTCAGACCAAAGCTTTGCTATAACAATTACCCAACCTGCTACTAACACAAACAAAATTCACAAACTTACTGCATATTTTAGAAACTGACCATTCATGGCTGGCGCAAACCCTCCTAAATGGTGATTCTGGCTCCGTTCAGCTGCAGCTATTTTTGGTACGCGTGGCGGTACGCGGCTGTTTTCCTACCCAGATAACGTTTGTTGGCAAGATCTAACCGGTAAGTTTTGCGCCTGCATTCGCAAAGCTGCTCGTAATATTTTATTTAAAGGGATTTATTTTAGTTGCCCTAGTCATAAATATAATTATGACTAATCCCTTGGCCTATAGATATGCATTGTATGGAACGAGTTAAATTAGGCATCTAGTTTTATAAATGGTATGATGTTTAGAGGCTTTTATTATATTTTAAGATTTTTAGTTAAATTTGTTTAGGGCCACGACTTTGGCAAAATTATACATTTTCAGATTTGTGTCCATTTGATATTATATTTCCTGGTTACTGCCTGATGTTGGAGGCTGTCCAGTATCCATGTTGATTAGATGTCTTGTATGGAGAACTCTAGTGTTACTTTCTGACCAAACAGCTGCTGTAATAACAGCATAACATAACCTTAACTGTATATATATATATATATATATATATATATATATATAACCGCACCACTTACTACTACTGCATATATATATATATATATATATATATATATATATATATATATATATATATATATATATTCGATAAAGTCTGGCATTAATCTTTGAAAATATTTTGTTTTTACTTAAGACTCTGCTGAATATGAATCCCCATATACAGTGGCACGATTCATAGGCTATGTATGTATCATTATATCTAACATTAAAATTGAAGTTAATCTATGAACTATGGAGGTCAGTTCCTTCAACAGTAGCAAAAAATGTGGAAGTTTGAATTTTTTTTTCATTATCCCACAGTTATTATTACTAATAAAGAAATTCAGTATTTTGAATATTATCATATAGTAACTTGTACATATGATAAATAGCAAATATTTTATATTTAGACTTGTAGTATAAATGGTGTATGAATTGCAGGTCAGTTATAGAGCACGATATTCTTTCTTTATTTATATCCTCAACCTTCGCGATGTTAAATTTAATTTTCCACTTAGTAGAACACCCTTTCCCTTATTTTATAGACCTCATCTCTTGTTCTTTATTAACCAAAACTCAGGTACACAATGGCTTCAAGAAAACCCTACAGTTTCCTCTTATTTTCTCTATCCTCAATTTTCAGCCAAAGTTGTATGTTGCGTAAATGTAACAATGATGTAATCAGTTTTCATGAGTCTTCTAAATTTTCTATTCTATGGTTTCTATTCTATAGTTTAAGTATGGTGTAAATAACGATGTAATCAGTTTTCATGTTCCTAATTTGGAGTCTTCTGAATTTTCTATTCTATGGTTTCTATTTTATGGTTTATGTAAATGTAAACAACGATGAAACCAGTTTTTATGTTCCTGATTTGGAGTCTTCTGAATTTTCTATTCAATGGTTTAAGATTTCATGTCCAACTACACGTAAATTCGATTGCTCTGTCAATTTATCACCTAGCTCTACTGACTATCATAAATTCCTTGACTATCTAATCTCCAACGGAAAATATTCTCTCTTCTTCCCCTTTCTCGAAAATCATCATTTGGATGGCTTCAATGTCCACCCCGCCATTAGCTTTCCTTTAGTTCTCACAATACAGTTGGTGAACTTGTCAACCATTTCTCTATCCAAAATGACCTAGAGCAGATGGTGCAACTCTCTACTTGTACAACTGAAAGAATTGGAGATGAACCTAATATTCTTGATCTTTTCCCAGCTTCCAATCCTTCTTATTCTGTTAAACTCTTTCCTCCCTTGAGTTCCTCTGATCACCTTCTTATCACTTTTCCCACCTAGGTCTCTTCAAGTCTTCCACAGGAAAAACATCAACCTAAGGCGATGAAACATTTCTGGCACTTCGATGCTGCAAACTGATCGGACTTGCGGTCGTACTTCTTTGATCTTCCATGGCAAGACTACTGCTTTAGAGGAAGAGGTCCCTCAGGAGTGAGCAAAACGCATATCCGAGGTGATTCCATCCGTCGTGCCGGCGTAATTCCACGTTCTCTCTCTCTTTAAATATAAACAAATCTTGGTTTAGCTCTCGTTGTTCTCGTGCTTTCCGATGCAGGGAAATTGCCTTCAGGAACTGCAGTCGATCCCAAACTCTAGAAATTCATGCAAATTATATTTCACTCAAAATCGTGCAAAATCTATTCTCCGCCACGATGAAAACTTTCTGGTATTTTGCAGAGAATTTAAAATCCACCTTTTCTTCTTCCCCTTTTACTTCTATAGCATCTTCAGATGGCACAACTGTCATTCAGATTTTCTACTAAAGCTGAACTCTTTGTTCAAACCTTTGCTCAAACCTCAAACTCCACCCTTGACGGTATCGGAGCTATTCTTTCTTCTCTACCCTTCCAGCTCATTTACGCCAAACATCGTAATTTCTTCTAAAATTTTTATTCCTGCTCTCTCTCTCTGAGCTTAGCATCAAGAAGACTCTCCCAATCTTTTTATTATTGTCCTATCGCTTTAACCTCCGTTCTTTCTAAGTTTTCGAGACTATTATCTGCAGAAAAAATTGAAAACATCTCAATTCTTGAAATCTAATCTCTGATCGCCAGTATGGCTTTCGTAAAATATGCTCTACTGGTGATATCTTTACTCTTCTATCAGATTCTTGGTTCTTTGCAATTCTGCATTTCGGTGAATCTTTGCTTTAGTTCTAGATGTATCGAAAGCATTCGATAAAATCTGGTATTAATTTTTGGATTTCTTAACTTCATTCTTATGATATCTATCCTTATCTCTTTGACCTTCTCTCTCATTTTCTTTCCAGTCTTTCTATAAGAGCTAATTTAAGCGGTCATCGTTCATCTTTAAAATCTATTAATAATGATGTTACTCAGAGTTCTAACCTATCCCAACTCTATTATTGCTTTTCCTAAATGACCTTCTCTCTATCAATTCGTTTCCTTTCCACTCTTGTGCCAACGACTCCACCCTTAACTACTCTTTTCAATTTGCGAGACGACTATCTCGCAACATTCAACACATGTCAGGAGGATAAGCTTAAAGCAGCTGACCACTGACCTTTCTCGTATCTCTAAATGAGGCAAAGAAAATATGGTAAATTTCGATGTCTCAAAAACATAATTTCTTCATCTATTTACTCAATTTAATCTTTAGCACAACTAAAATATCTTCTTTGAAAACCTACAACTCAAACCTTTCTTTATTTATAATTTTCTTGGCTTTCCTTTTCTCGTGCTTTTAATTATATGATTTATATTATTTCTCTTTTTGAACTTGCTTCTATTGTCTCACTAACTCTCTCCAATCTCTTTCTAGCCACTGAACAGTACCATCACTTTCCTTATACATTGGCAATTATAATGGACATTGCTCTTCTGGATTCCTAGTCTTGCACCTCCTCATTTGAGGAGAGTTCTTGCGACTCATCTTTCCATACAGTTTAATCATTTCTCTGTCCCCAAACTTTCTTTGACCCCAAACTTAACAGTTATGCTTAGTCTTATATGTACCTCACCGGTAAAGTCTTGATCTAACTCCCTTCTTCTCTTTATCCAACTGAATTTGACTTGAATACTTTTAAACGCCGTGTATCGGATATGTTGGCTTTTGATTTGGCCTAGGATTCTGGTTCTTCACAACTCCGGTATACTTTTTTTTATGCCTCTTTCCTTTACCCTCCGAAGGAGATAAAAGAATTAGTTATCATCCCTTGAAGAAATCATTTTTCTCTGATACGGTAAAGGAAATACAATACAAGATTCTCAAAATTCTTTCTATCATTTATTCTTCATGTTTCCTTTTCTCGTGATCTATCTTAGAATAATACCATTGTTACTATGCATAAACAAACAACTTAGACGAGTGATGCTCTTTTTCGATTTATGAGCCTTTTCATGCAGCTTCAATTATTTGTCCTTTATTTTATGAAGCACATGCCATATTAATGATGCGGTTCTACACCCAAACAGCTTTTTTTGAAAGTAAAACTTAGAACTTTCGCTTTATTAATTATCCCACTCCAACTAACTTTCTCTTATTTTTCTCTATTCACTGAGCTCCTGACTCTTCACTCTCCCTTTACACTATTCTCACTATTCATCTGAATTATTTAATCGCATATCTAGAACTCTGGGGAGGAGTAATGTGACTCATCCTTTCAAGCAATTTTATTCTTTATATTTCTAGATATCCCACCTTTGATTTAAATGTTATGCTCATTCTTTCATCTAAACTATTAAAGACTGGAGCACTCTTCCATTCTACATTATTATCACTATAGATGACTAGCATGGTTTAATGGTAAATGTCTCCGGGGTCCTGAATCGTTTCAGAAATGTTTTATTTTTATTTATTTAACAATTTAGTTGGAAAATGATGTTAACAATAAATTCAATGGTTGTACATTGGTTTAAACATTTTAAATTTTAATCCACCAACCGACCTACCATAACCCTTGATTTTGGAATTTAATTTTTTAAAACATTGTAATTTAAGGTTTAATTATTAATTGAATTTTCATATTTAAAATTTTTAAAGTCAATGTTTTCCCATTAGAATGTATTTTTAACATACTTTCCTAAAGAGCCAGTAAAAAAAATCACATATCTCTGACGAAAATGGTCAGTTTCCGGGAATGCAGAAAATGTGATTTAATGAACCTGGACTATTGAAATAGAAATAGAGATTCCAGTGGTGGAGGATGATTAATTTTGATATATATATATATATATATATCTTATTTTATTTTATATATTTAGTGTTATATACTGAATAATTAATAAAAAGGAAAAGAAATATATTAGTATATAAATTCATTTGTATAAATATATCATTATATTATATTTAATTTTTTCAATACTTAAGTAAAATGGTATCTTTCTTAATGTCGTTTATGCTTATACTAAATCTTTATTTTCCTCCTATTCTTTTTTTATTATTATTATTTATATTTTTTTTATTTTTTGTAAGAACAGTGCCCATCTATTTTCAGGCAAATTTGCTTTTATTTATATTATCATTCATGTAAAGCTTTTCGGGGTCTTCTATAGATACATTTAATTAATAAGTTTAATATCCATAGAAAAATTATGTCACATAAGCCAATCGAAAACACCGTATGTGCTTGAATATATTACGTCATTTTGGAAGATAAAAATGACTCATGTCGATATGAAATAGTTACACAGTTGATGGGAAACATTCATTTATAATGGCACCTAATACATTTACTCATGGGTCAACAATGCATTATTGGGATTCTTTTAAATAAGCGCATTTAAAAGCTATCGCATACAGATCATTGCTGCAATTAGCTAAAAAAAAATAGAAGGGAAGCTTAAAGGTAATCAGGATAAGCTTTAATTTCAAAAATATCAGACTCAAATGTACTTTTCTTTTCATAACTGTCTGCTAGTTAAAGTGATTAATTTAAAAATGAAAATAACGAAGCCTGATGGGACATATCTTCCTTTCTTATTGTTAAAGATAGTGACCCATAAAGTTTTATTGCAAGACCAGGATTAAAGCACTGTGTCGTGTAAATCATTGCTTAGAATACTTACTAGTCTTTATGAACTCGGGAAAATAATTTGTAAAATACTGTGTTCGAGAGGTAGTAAATAAATATGTAAACCTATAAATAACAAAAAATTATTGCATAATAAGGGGATGAGACTCTTCATGTGCATTAAAAAATGGATACTTACACTTTTTGGCAAGCTAAAATGTATTTTCTTCTTAGGGTCTTAATATATATATAGAGTTATAAAAAAATATTTTCTAAAATGTTAGCAGAGTAAAAAAAAGAAACTATATGATTCTGACAAATTCAGCGAATTATCCAAGAATTAGGTATTAGATAGTAAAGTAAACGAAAATACATTAAGAGCATAGTTAATTTTAGAAAATAGTTAATGGTGTGATATAACGATCAAACGGTAACTAGGTATATAAGATGAAATAAATATAAAACTGAGAGTAAGTAATACAGAGGTGAGGAAGGAGCGGGAAATTTTTCTGCCTTTAAATAAAAATCTAATTATCTGATTTTTTTTGAATTTCACAAAGACCGGAGAAGTCAAAGATTTTAAATTTCAGCAGTAACGTTGATAAATAAAATAATGAAAAGTAAATATGTACGATAACGTTAAATTTGCACACATGAAGATGTGAATTCATAACTTTACAGGTTCGCAGAAAGCTGTGGGAACTTGCTCCTAGCAAGTCAGTGACCATAAGAGAGAAATCTTATAAGACACGCCCGCGAGAACAAAATAAAGCAAAAGCAAAGTAACCAAAAATAAATAATCAACGCTTTGCAAAGTGGCAACTAGTCAAGAGACAAATAGGGAAGTAATCGCTCATTATGCAGTTTTCTATAAGGCTTTCTTTGATATACATAAAGATATAGAGTAGTTATGTTAATAGCCTGCGCGAACTTGGTCTGGAACTTTCTTCTCCTTCTCTGACAGTTCTAGTTTGGAACAAGATTGTAAATCACCACTCGAAGAATATTAAAACACTGACTTAACAGACAACCAAAAAAAGTATCAATCAACGAGACTTTTCTTGGTCAGTTGTACAATACTTAATACAGAACCGTTTTAGCAATCTAAAAATAATTTCTCATTGAATAGCCTGACAAGAATGTAATATTAACTAAATAAATTTTTTTGTTAGAATCTCGCCCCTTTTAAAATCGTTCTAAAACTATCAAAGTATTACTCGATATTAAAGCTAGGAATGCTCTTTGTGAAAGACTTAAAATGAATAACATATCTTAGATATCAGTAAACTTAGGTGAGTCAGTATCGTTCAGTATAGCTAGTTTAGGATCCTACTCATTGTTATATATTTGTCAGAATAAATATGAAGAAGTCATTGCATGAAAATGGGAAAAATCTGGAGCTAACAAAAAATGCGTGGTAAAAATTAAAATAAGTACAATCCTACTAGATTAAAAACACAATCAATATTCAATTATTCGTATATGAAAAATGAAAATTCTCTTACAAATCAAAATGATAAATAATGTAATAATACAGGCACAGGAAATCGAAGTTAACTCAAGATAACCGAGAATATTGCTATCCTAAATTTGCTCAAGACGCGCTGAGCAAATTAACAGCTTTGCCTCCTAGTTCAAAGTGATGTTGCAAGTATTTCTGGCTTAAAAATAAAACACTCGATCTAGAACATGTTAACGAGGATTTTATTGATGAAGTTTCATGTTTAAAGACAATTGTTTTGAATAAAGAATTATAAAATTTAGGAAGGAAAGTGAATTAATATAATCAATACTATATACTAATATTATAATATTTATTAATATATAATATAATATATATATATCATATATAATATAATATATAAATATATAAATATATAATTATATATAATATATATATATTAATAAAATCGTTTTGAATAAATTTAGTTATGGATGTTCAGCGCTCATGTTCAACGAAAATGGTTGTTACTTAGATAAGGTAAAGAGCTTGACTTTATTAAGATAATGTTTAACCAGACTGGCAATATGGACCGAATTGAAATGCACCCCACCGTAACTCTTCCCCCAACTCGGCCCTTAATGAATTGAAGATTTTAACAATGGTTATATACTTTGCACTAGATTGAAATTAAATATAATAAGTTGTGCTTGAGAAGCAAGTTTTCTGCCTTTCTGCTGAGAGTCTTTCCCGTCTCCATCATTAATAGCACAGTAGCTTGTTAAATCCATCCATGTACACTCGTTTGGTGGGACAGCCCCGAAGGCCAAGTTTTCCTGCATTTACTCAAGCTTGATAAACATTTTGCTTAACTTTCACCTAACTGAAAGATCATATTTTTATCTAGTCGTGTTTGGTGATTTTCATCATTACACATCTTTTGTAATGCTGCGTTCTTTCTCATACTGGACTCTAGAAATTCTTCCAGTCAAATTGTTATGTTACTTTAAGAAGGTGGCTGGTTCGTAGATAGATATTTTTCTTGAAATGAGTGGCGAATTAACATACTGTCAATGAAGGTTCCACACTGCAACACACAGTGAAGTTTAATTTTCTACATATGTGTTACAAAAGAACTTGCCTTTATGACGGACTAAGTAAATTGCAATAGTAGGAATGTCCTAATTTTCATATTACGTATACGTTTGCAACCTCGAGCTAAAGTACATTTTCGTTGTCGTTTACAGCCGCATTGAAGATGTAAAAGCTCTTTCTGTTCCATTTGTCCAGAAATTTCTTTTGGTAATAGAATGCCGTATTACATTCCTGTTTCGATTCGGCAACTTTAATGAGTGTAAGATGATGTCAGTTTCCAATTATACGAATGTTAGATTATGGTGTGCGAAACTGTGCGTCAAGTAAGAGGTCTTTGAAGTAATACCATTCTTTTTCCATCATATGTAAAGTATATTCAGCCGAGTTGGAACGTTTTTATACAGTAGATTAGGAATACAAATGTCGCTTTTAACTCGCTTCAATTCATTTTTCATTTTCAATTCATCTTAATAGTTTATAAAATCTTATCAAATCTCGACAATTAATATCCGCGCAACATCCGCGGGCAAGGGCGGATGCGGATGCGTATCTTATAAAATAATGTAGTGCGGTATACGGATTACGAGTGATGTGAGATGTTATTCCTAATCATTAAACATATTAATATATATATATATTATATTCTTAGTATTATAATATTAATAATATTTAATTAATATATTATAAAAATTATAAATATACATATTATAATTATATATATTAGCGAGCAGGTAACATCCGCTATCATATTAAAATCCGCTAATCCTCATCGGCCTCGTCTTCGGATTTGCTACTGGATATTTATTGTCGAGATTTGATAAAGAATTTATAATAACTACTAGACTAATTACTGAAATGAAAAATGAGTTGAGGCAATTAAAACGGATTTGATAGTCATATCTTTTCCGTTATCTAAAAGCCGTTCCAGCTCGCTGGAATAGTACACTTTACATGATTGAAGAAGTATTGGTCAAAGAACCTCTTGCTTTGTACTGCCATTTCGTATCTAATAATGTAAACATTACTTCCTAAGTTGGAGAAATGACATTATATCAACTGTGACATTAATCTAATTAAACAATTTGAAGAGATTACCACAAAAATCAGATCATATCCTCTATCAGCTTCTGATCTCAGAGTAATTCATTAATTCTAAACCTAAGGAAGCATTTTGATACATCTTCAAAATAACAAAAGACGTTTAAAAAGAATAAAATGAATGAAATACTACAGCTAGATAATACGCTTTGGTCTTCGTGGATTTAATCTGACCTTTAAAATGCATAATCTTACTTTAGATTCATCGTTATAAACGGATAAAATTTTTTTTCTATAACACTAATAAATTAAACAGTATAATATAGTCAACTTTTTGTGTCCGTTGAAAAACTTCATGAACTCTATTTAATTCGCCCAATCCCTTTAGGAAAAAAACGAATCTAGCAAACCACTACAACTTCTACACCCACAACAAATGATAACAATTCCAGTTGAGTAAAATTTCGTATGAAGTCATGTTAGTGATGAAAAATCACGACGCATTACAACATATGTATGCAAATGAATAAAACTAGACGCTCAACTAGAACACTAGAAAAATAATGACAACACACACACAAAAAGTGTAGACACAAAGGCCTTTAGCACTCTTTGAGTAACTTCAAGGAATTAACGGCCTGTCGCCTACTATGTGTTTCGAAGTGAGATGAGTATTAGCAATGCGCAGGACTAATCTGATAGAACACAGTAATGAGTAAACAGAACTCTACTGGCATAAGAGAGGGAAGAAAGAAGCGAAAAACGATATTAGAAGCATTGATGTTTTCAAGCACAACTTCTTATATTTTGAATTTCATTACTAGTTGGGCACAAAGTATATAATCCCATTTGTAGAATCTCGGTTAGGAAGTAAGAGAGAGAGCAGTAAGGATAATACACTACTACTAAAATAGGAATAGTAGCTGCTCACTATAATGAAATATATTATGTATCTTGATATAATATTGTTGACTATATTTATTATGAATTTTATTATGAATGAGGTTAATATTATATATTATTATATTTACGATAAGTTATGATAATCCTATATTACTATTTGCATGAGGTTTTTTTATTGAGATGATTATTTATATGTTAACTTACTAAATCTGCTCGGCATGAGAGTTTATTTATTATGGTAGCATATTATTTGAAATCGTCGTTTCTATATATTATTTATTATCTATGATAAATAGGGGAAAGTCTTTAGTTGGTATTGGGAGCTAAGGGTTTATTTTAAATAATTTAGATTATTTTATGGATGACAGTATATCATTTATGAGATAAGTTAAAGATAAATGCAAAAATAGGTATTATATTTATTAATGGATTAATATGTGTATTTACTATTCGTAAGCACATATATTTAGAGGTAAGATAATAAGATAGATTATGGGGTATATTAATATTTAATTGTACTGCTCTTACTATATAATATATAATATATAATATATTAATAATTTATAATTATAAATATAATAAAAAATAATTATATATTATACTTATATTATACTATAATATATATTATATATATATAATTATATATATATATATTATATAATAATATAATAATACTATATAATATATGAGGAGCACCGGGGAAGATTTCTCGGATTAATAAACATAAACTACAGGAAAATAAAATAATTTTGATTTCAGGAAGTAATTTATTTGAACAACTTAAAAAGAATTTATTTTATTCTAATATTTATACTAACTTCTTAAATATTAGTAATACTTAGCCTAAATTTGCTGCAACGCGCTGATGACTGAATCTGCATTGTCTCGGGAGCCAAAGTTCCAAATACTGTTTTTTTTACGCTTTGAGAAAATATTATTTTTTCTTTTATATCTTTTAGGGGTTTCGAGCCGACGAGGGAACAGAGGGGACGAAGTCCCCCCATCGCCCCGGTGCCGAGAAAACCCGACCTATCCATTCTTTTGTTTACCTCGAGGCATCGCCGTTAAAAAAAAAATAATCAACATTGGCAATTTGGTCCTCAGGTGAGTATCGGCATTTCGAATGTCAAAAACATGTAATATTTCAACATTTTTAACAATTAATTTTTAAAAAGCGTTATTTTTTGTTTTTCTTTAATTCGCGGTAAAAATGTCTCCTGATAAAAAATGATATTGTATTTCGTGTAGCTGTTATGTTTCAGTTACAATGCCTGAACCTTTCGGAATGCGACCTATATATATATATATAATATATATATAAGTATTAGATTATATATATATAATATATATATATATAAGTATAAATATAATTAATTATAATATAATATTATAATATATAATATATAATATAATATTTATATATTATTAATAATAATATTATATATAATAAATATATAATATAATATATATATATATATATATATAAATTATAGATATATATATATAATTAATTTTAATATAGATATAATAAATATATAATTAATATATAATATTATAATATAATATATAATATGATATGTACATATATATCAAACATCCGCATCCCATCCGCATCCACTATCCGCATCCGCAATCTCATCCGCATTTTCACTATATCAGCATCAACATCCGCGGATGCGAAAAAAATGGCATTACACATCACAATATATATATTATTAGTATATATTATAATATATACTATAATATAATATTATATATAAATATATAATATAGATATATATATATATGCCAGCATCCGAAGAGTTCAGCATGTAACTAGAAAACTTAACATCTAGAATAAAATAAATAACATTATGATTAAAAAGTAAATTCATCGAGAACTAAAAAAAAAATTATTCCTAATATATTAATAATTCTTAAATTAGTTAAATCTTAGACTGAAATAGTGCAAGCCTGCTTGACTGGGAAACGCTGTAGCTCCGAGAGCACAAAAGGTTGCCAAATACCGTTTTTTGGAGAAAATATTATTTTTTCTTTTATATCCTTTTAGTGGGTTCGACCGACGGAGCCGTAGAAATCCGATACTACCATACGTTTTGTTCCCCGTGGGTAATCGTCCGATTTTTTAAAAAAATCAACATTTTGGCATGGTTTTTTGGTGTCGGAGTAAGCGGCATCTTCGATTGTCAAAAACTGTAATATTCCACATTTTTAACAATTTTAATTTTTAAAAGCGTTTTTTTTTTTTTTAATTCCTGCGGTAAATCGTCGTAGAGTGTTTATTCGTTCTTTTCGGTGTAGCTGTATTGAAATTAAATTTCCACTGCTGAAGACTTTGGAAGCGACCTATTATATATATATATATATATAGTAATATATATAATAATATATCATAATATATGATATATATATAATATATATTAAAAATATATAATATATATATATATAATATATATAAATATAGTATATTATATATATAATATATATAGCATTACAGTATAGGCCATGGTTCAGTGGCTAATTTTAGCCATTGTGGCTAATTTTATATTTGCTTGCTAAAACAGGAAAAAATTTAAGCTACTCGTTTTGTTTTTATCTAATTTTGATATTTACAGGTTAGTTATTAAAATATAAAAATCATTTTCAAATGTCTTTCCTTTAATAAAATCCCTTTTTGATTCAAAGAATGAAAAGTTTATCATGTAATCGAGATACAGCGGCCAGTTCTATGAGATCTTGATTACTTTGACAGCTGATTCCAAATTATCAGAATGGCACCTCGTCTTGTCAGTCACGTTGACTATAAATTCAGAAAAGATAATTAGAGGTCTCTTTTCTGCAGTATGTTTGATGTTGCTCCATCCTCTATTTTAATAGAATTGTGGATACTTAAAGTAAGTGACGTTAATAAGCTAAAATTATTATAAACTGAATGTAAAATAATAATTACATTATTTCCGAAATACTCCCGTTGCTCTCAGGTCATAGTGTAGCTATAGAACTTTGCCCTACCATGGTTTTGACTGCCATTTCCTAGATTTGCAATGCTAAGCTAAAATTTTTCTATCCTGTTTATTCACAAATTCTCTACCTCATGTAATAAAGTTGTCTCCATCTCTATCGCCTTGGAAGAAATTTATAGAGCTTACTTTTCAAGAGTATTAATTAAGGCGCTTGGGTTGATTTTCTTTTGCTGAAGGGCTATCTGTCTGATCTCCAATGGGCTTTGCTCAAGATTTACTAATATTTAAATTTTTTAATTTCCTAATTGTTCACAAAAGTTCTGTCTCAATGCTGTCATTATTTTGTATTTTTGTAATTTGCTACTATCTATCTACTATCTATCTATCTATATATCTATCTACTATCTATCTATCTATCTATCTATTATTATCTTCTCATCTATCCTACTATTAAATCCTCTCCATCCAAGCATCTAATATAATTATATAAATAAATATATAATATATTAATATATATATATATGAAAATATATAATCTATTATATCATATTATATATATATATATATAATATTTCTCTTATAATAGAGAAGGAGACAACTTTATTTCGTCAGGTAGAGAATTCCAAACACAAATAAGATTATATTATATATTAATATATATCTAAATAATAAATATAATAATATATTATATATATATATATATCGTATATCAATATATTAAGATATAAATTATAATATATATATGTAAAATAGAATTTATATATTAAATATAATATATAATAATATAATATATATATATATATATATATATATTAATATAATATATAAAATAATATATATATAAATATATAATATATTATAATAATACCTTAGAATCATAATATATATAATTTATATATATATAGTATATATATATATATATAATATATATATATAATATATAAATATATATATAATATAATAATAATATATATATATTACATATAAAATAAAAAATATATATATATATATATATATTATATATATATATTAATATATATATTATATAAAATAATATTAATATCTAATAAAGTAATTTGTCTCTTGAATACAATCCATTCCTCATTGACATTAGTTCACCAACGAGGCAACATTTTGAACACACTTAGATGTAATGTTTAGAGGTTTCATTTGGTTTACTGACCGATAAGGTTGTGATTATTACCGAAATGATGAATTACATAAGCTTCACAACGATTAGTGTCTCTTCAAACTTTGTGAAAGAAGGTTGTGTTAAAATTATTTTACCTTATTGCTGTTTCGTGTTTTGAATATTAATATTGTTATTTAATAATATATTTTTTTATACAAATTAAAAAACTTATTAATGATAGATAAAAGGTTGCCATTATCCGGATGAATTATTTTTAGTGTGACTAACTTGTAACCAAATGAGGTTTATGACAGCCGAGAAGGTGTTCTGTCTTGAAACAGCTCAAACTAGAGTCCTTTCCTCGTTGCGCATAATCACAAGATAGTAAGTGGGCAGCCCCACATGGCAGTTGGCAAGTATAGGTGGTGTGTGTGTGTGTGGTGTGTGTGTGTGTGTGTGTGTGTGTGTGTGTGTGATGTAGTGAATAATCGATGGAATAAATAATTTCTTCAAGTTAGGAACAATATGTATGGGTGGGCACGAGTGGCCAGAAAATGGCGTGGCCAAAATACCCATGTATAGCAAGTCAAAGGATACATATCATGTCCACAGTAAGCTTCAAAAAGGGCTAAGCCCCTAAGAAGGACAAAAATAACCGTGGGTCTAAATTGACCCATGAAGGACAAAAATTAACGTGAACCAAAAATTGACTATGGTATTGTAAAGCTTTGGAGTAAAGGGGAAGGACAAAAGGCTTAAGAACTCAAAAAAGGAATCAAGAAAATTAGGGTGGCCGAAAAATACCGGGGCAAAATTGATACCATGGTCGAAAATTAGGGGCTAAATAGGGGGGCAATACTGTACAACGGTTGCTTGCGCAACACGTTGGCGCAACCCTTCTTTCAAGGGTACCAACAATTAAGGGTGGAAAAAATTAGGGTTGCCAAGAAATTAGGGTTGCCAAAAATAGGGTTGCCCAAAAAAATTGGTTCTCAAAAAATTTGGGTTACCAAAAAATACCGGAGGCAAAATGACCCAGGAAACCCAGGATTGGTCGAAAAAAGTAACGGCAAAGTCGCGGGAAAAAAGTCAAAGCCAGGTAAAAATTTGGCTCAAAAAGTCAGTGGTCAAGGTCAAGCTGTCAAGGTAAAAAACGGTCAGAAAGGTCGGGAGTGGTGGTCAACGGTCATTTTCTGTGCGGAAAAGCTCTCCTAACACTGGTAACGTTATATACTGAAGACGTCCTTATAATAAATGTTGCCAAATTATGCTTCAGCATTGATTCCATCTCTCTCTCTTCTCTTGACCAGAAAGATAAAATAGGTTCATGATTCATCTATGTTTGTATTTGGAGATTTAATATTTAAAATTAAACATTATTATCTAATTATAATATATATATATCATATTTATGTAATCTATTATCTATTATATAATAAAATTATAATATATATAAATAATTATATATGATATATAATATAATATATAATAATAATATATTAATAAGAGCACTGGTGTTATACATATTTAATATATATTCATGATTTTTCCATTTTTCTATTATTATTTTTTTGCCTCCGACAAGCAAATATTTTTTAAGGATGAATGTGTAAAAAATTGAAAAAAAAATATTTATTAGCTTTTTCATTTTATAAATCATGAAAACTATGGTCGTTGAGTGGAAATTCACAGGAAGGTGTGTACTGAATATGTTGCAATATGTGTTAAAATAATTAATAAAATATTCATTGCTAAATCAATCGAATCAAATAAGAGTTAATTAAGTATAAAATTGTGCAATACAAAAACAACATTTCATTTACCAACAATTTCAAAAACAACTACAACAAAAACATTAATAATGATAACACTTCCAAGAAAAAGCACACAACAAACTATAATTAGAACCCCTCATTTATCTGCAAGCTTTTGTCGGACTTTGTCTCTTAAACTTTTGTTTTCCTCTATTCTTTTTCATCGTTTTCTTTGAGATAAATTACGACACTTGCTTGGTTTTGGTTTTAATTTATCAGTTTTGAAATTGATTTCCTGTGAATTGATATTTTATTAGAAAAATAAAAAAAATATTTCTAGTTCATATTTATTGTTTACTAATAGCTAAATATTTATATTCGTTTATCATTTGTTAACATTTCTAGAAAACCAAAAAAATCTATAGAAACTTTGATTTTATATATAATATCTACACACTAATCTATCTATGAAATAATAGCTATCATTATATATAAATATCCAGCCCTCCACAATCGATCAATGTATATTAATATCTATATATATCTATATCTATATCATATCTATACTATATCTAACTATATCTATATATATTATATATATATAATAAATAATATAATTATATATATATATATATAGAAAGTATATATTAATATATATTCCAGTCCACAAATCACATGTATCATATAATAAAAAATATTATTAATATATTACAGTTTATTGTAATGTTATAGGTAAATGGTTGTTTGATACAGTTGTTAAATAGCAAAGTTGCCTTAAGAAGTTGCAGCTAAAAAGTTGGATAATGAAAGTAGAATATAGAATATAGAATCAGAAGTTGGAAAAATAAAAACTTTGTAAACCTGCGTTTAACTGTAATATAAATATATAAAATATGAAATAATATATTTTATATATATATTACCATATATAATATATATATTAATATATTAATTAAATATATATATTATATATAAAAATAATAATAATATTATAAATATATTAGTATATATTATATATATATATATATAATATAGATATATATATATATAGATATATATAACTAATATTATTATATAATTTATATATATATAATATAATAATAATATATAGATAGATATTATATAATATATTAAATATATATATATATAATATAATAATATTAATAATATAATATATTATACTATATCATAATAATATATAATATCTATAATATATATATATATAATATATATAGTAATATATATATATCTATATTATATAATTATAAATATAATATATATATAAAAAATATAATAATAATTATATATATATATATATATATATATATATATATATATATATATTATAACTAGAGTAAATAGAACCAGTCATCCAACAAGCTCATGCAAAACCCCACACAGCATTCTAGGGCTTGTGATTAACTTGCATAGTCTACAGCTAGTCTACTACCAAAAGGTACATGGTAACTACACAAGCTTAATAAAATTTGTCATACAGACATTCAGCTTACCTAATAATTAGTATAAATAACCTATAACTTGGCTTAGTCAAACATATGCTATATGAGCCCAAACCATCCAAATACCTATCTAATGCTTTTGTAAATGTTGCAAATGAGTCACACTCAAAAATCTCCTGCGGTAAACCATTTAAAAATTTAACAACATTATTATTGAATTAATGTTTTTTTTTCTATCAAGATTGCACGCCCTCTTCTTAATTTTGTTGCAGTTTCCCCATCAATGGTTTACTATGAAGAATTTATTGATCTTCGTATTATTAAAAGGTATAAATATTTTGAAGACTTTTATTCATGTCCCCTCTAAGAAATCGGCTTTCGACAGAAAACATTCCTGTCAACTTTAGCCTCTTCTTATATCTCTTTCTGCCCCATATATGTCTTTCCTTAAATAAGTGGCATAAACTTGCGCAAAATACTCTAATACTAGCCTAATATAGTTATTAAACAGTTTTCTCAAAGCTTCCTTGCTCCTGTAAATTAATTAATTTTTCTTCGGAGCAAATTGCAGTTATATTTTATTTGTCTTTATATGCATTTCACATTATAATAGGTATAAAATAATGTAAATTGTAGTGTAATACTATAATTTGTATTATGTTATATAATATTTTATATTTTTTATGTAAATAACCCTTATTTTGGTAAAATATGTAACCTAAAGTTTTGCAGCTATTTTTTGCTATCTCTATCTTTCTCTCTCTCTCTCTCTTTCTCTCTCTCTCTCTCTCTCTCTCTCTCTCTCTCTCTCTCTCTCTCTCTCTCTCTTTCTTCTCTCTTGACTCAAAGGAAAACTTAACTCGTTGCAAGTCACGATATTAGTATAATAAAGTTGTAAAAATATTATTCAGTGTAACTTTAGGTGACAGACTGGTTTAAATATAATCCGAATATAAATCTTGAAGAAGAACCAAAAATTTAAAGCAGTTTTAACACTACTAGTTAAAGAGATAATATACACGGATTAATCTACTTGTGTTGATGGTTCATTAGCCTCGAAGTACCAATCACATCGTAACCATATAGCCTCTTGTTGGTGAAGAAGGGGCGTCAACTGTGAAATTTCGAATTCCGAGTACTTTTAGATACGTAAGCACCTCAACGTATAAAGGATAGGGTTCCATTTTTGTCTCAGGCGACTCTATTCATCCCCCTAGAAACGACATAATATTCTGAATTTTCAGCGATGTTGCCTTAAAAACCGTAGCTTTTTAGCCCTCTAAAAACGTTTTTTTGGGAGTTTTTCTGTGACAGTAGTCTATAGCTTCAGAATTTTAAAATTTTTAAAATTAGTTTTACATTTTTTTACAATTTCAAATATTTTTCGAAATGACTTCTAATTGTAATATGCATAGATGGGTTCATTACTAAAAATTGCATAAACATTTTCCGAATTTTTGAGCTTGTGGCAGTGGTTTTATTTAAAACAGATTGGAAAAGAAAAATGATTATAATTCACCCAATTTTTGATATTTTCAGGGCATATTTAGTCGGAAGAGATGCATTTGTACTTAGATAATTTCTTATATATATATTTGTCACTTGTTCTTTGGGACAAATTTTCCCAAAAATGAAATTTTTAAAATTTTTTCTTTGAGTATACAGTACAAATAGCTAAGTCGATATTCGACGAAGCTTTTCAACAAACATTTGAAATTTTAATGTTGATGCGGATGATAAAATCATATACGCCTTCTTGCAAATCCAAAAAAAAAATGGGTTTTGGAAATTGGACAACGCTGAGCACAAAATCAAAAAATGAAATGTTCAAGTATTTGTAGATTAGACCCTCTATGCATATTTCAGTTTGAAGTCATTTCGAAAAAAAAATCTAGAAGTTGATACGAAAAAATACACGCGAAAACAACGTTTTAGAGGGCAAACAAAGCTATAGTTTGGTGTTTATAGGGTCAAAATTGGCTGAAAATTCCGAATTTTATGTCCTTTTTTAGGGGGGTTGAAAATAGGGCTCAGCTTGAGCCAAAAATTGGATCTAGCCCTAAACGAAGCATAATACGAGGAGCTTTCAAAAAACAACCGTCAACCACTACTGACGCAGTGTAGGAGCAAAGATATTATATAACTACAAACCCTCTACTTCACCAACTAGACCTGCCAGTGGAGGAGGAAGAAGAAGAGATAAATCCAAACGCTACTGTCATCATAGAATTGGAATCTTGAGAATCTACAGAATTGGTAAACCCAGAAGTCGAACACCCCTCTCAAGACTCAATAAGAAGTCCACGCTCTTAAGAATCAAGTAGAAGTCCACTCTCTTCAGACCCAAGAAGAACACCACTCTTTTATAAATTAAGAAGATGTCTATAAAGAGCGAAAACCAACAGCCTGCTCCCAAGGAACATATAGAAAAATTTATGGTCGGTATAAAGGAAAGACCTCTAGTGTTCTCTAAGACGTCATTCATGCCATATTTCTGTTTACCATAGGCACAGTTTCCCCTTAGGAAAATTACTTCGAAAAAGACGAAGTACTTCCGTTCTCTCCCCCAGTTGCCAACCGATGTCGTGGACGATATCTCCTCTGCAGACCTCTTAGCTCAATCTTACACTCGGCAGAAGAAAGCCGTTATTACTATATATGAGAAAGGTAAGAAGGAGTTTTCAACGAGTTTATGTCCAAACAAACCTACAGTGGCAAGCCATTCCTTTATCTACGATAAATGCTTTTTTATTGTGCCAAATTGGAAATTGAAGACATAATTTAGATGCAATTCTTGAAAGCTCTTAGTACCAACATTCGACCAACTATGGCTTCACAAACAGCTCTTACTATTGAACAATTTGGTGAACTAGCAAATAATCTAGTTGTTTTGGTATCGTGTGCTCCTGTTATGGCAGAGTCAACAGCAATGGCTAAATAAACAACTACATCAACAGCAACAGCAACAAAATAGCAAAAACAACAATGTCAACAGGAATATCAGCAGGATTTCGCCCATATATTCAAAATCAAAAATTTCACGTTTGCCGTGCTCATATTTACAGCGCGCAACAAGCAAGAACTCAGCCGCAGAGTTCCTGGTGGCGTCAAGACGATGCCGTTAAAGGCTGGAGGCAACATCATGGCGATGTCTCGAGTGGCGGTGACGTCATCACTGAGGAAACAGCTATAACGCACACGGAGGAATTGCCCAAGAAAATTCTGTCCCCTTCCCCACCCTTTTCATCATAAACCCACATAATTTTACGTTCTTTCTTCTTGAATAATATCGTTAAAATGTCATACTGCCACTTTCCTAATTAAACAGAATCTATTCGGTCATAAACTTCTCGCTCGTTAATTTAGAAACGAACTTCAGAAATTCGAACATCGTAGGTTCTCTTTCGGGATAAGTAGCCTCCAGAATTTTGAATATCATCGTTTGGATCGTCAAGTAATTTTCGAAGGATATTTCTCGGTGAAAGCTTATCTTTAGCTGCTCCAAATCTAGTCTTTCTGTTAAGATGTGCCTTCTCATGGTCCCAAATACCGAAAACTTGGAACTTTTCTTCTTTAATGCATATCTGAAGTTTTGAAAACTTGTCCCTGATGAAGGTTTACAATGAGTTTTGCTTGAGATTTTTTTTAAGGAATGAAAATCTAATAGAAGCCGTAAATTCCATATATCCTTGCAGATGCACTGTATCCGTTTCGGGTGCAAATTCATATCCAAATACAAATCTTCTGACAACTTTAACTTCACTAAACTTTTTAAATTAAGCAAAGCAAAAATCAGGATTACTTAAGGTAAAACACCACATTCGCACTCTTGCCAATTCACTACCAATGTTACTATTAAACATGACATTTATAAAAGTGCATTCACTGCAAGGACAAGAATCAAACAGAAAATACATGAAACGATATGGTTTTATTGCTTGAGAGCAAAGAAATGAAACAGGTTATTACGGGAAGTTTGCAATTAAAAGTCACTTCCGGCAGGAAGTATCAAGCACAAGGGGATTATAATTGCTTTGGCATGCATACAACATTGTAGTTGTGAGAAAAAAATTGTCAAGCTGATTGCTGAAAAAAATGAGTTTTTTCTTTTTTAGATTTAAAGATTTTAAAGAACTATATATAACTTTTCTACTAACCATTTCTTGCCTTCCAGAACAAATCTAGGAGGTTTTTGTAAAGGAGTTTGTGCTGGCGCTGCCGCAAAATTTTCATTTACAGAACACTTAACAAAGGGTTTTGGTCCTTCTCGAAGACCTGGATTTTTGTGCGTCTTTAAATTGTCAGGAACCTGAGGATAAGTTTATTAGGATTTAATTTTGGATAATTTAAATTAGCAAAACTTTATATTATTATTTTCTGAAATACTAAATGCAGCTTTTTCTTTACAAAACTCACTTAAATGTAGAGAAAATATTAAAATGAATAAAATTTGTTAAAATCGTAAATATATATAATATATATATATATATATATATAATATATATTATATAATATATTAATATATATATATATTATATATATTTATATATATATATATATATATATCGGATATATATGATATATATATATATATATATATATATATATATATATATATACCGGTATATATATATATTGAGATACTTTACCCTTTGGTTGCAAGCAAAACAAATATGGTTAAAAAAAATTTAATTTATTAAACTAGAGTACACTGAATTTTCTAAAACTTTTTTAATTGAATGATTAAAACAGATTAAAAATTCTTTCGTTTTCCCATGAGTTATATGAGGTGAGACTGTAAATGCGGTAGCTTTCACTTCTATCCTGAAGCCTCTTCAGCCGCTTGTATGAACTGCACCAACTCAGAGAAGAAACTAATTCGGAATAGTTTATCGCCTGTTGCTATTTTCGATTTGATGGCGAACTATGGTATGGGGCATGATCCTTATTTATTATTACAATCCTTTCGTGATTTGTTTTTTTTTTAATAAAAATTACACGTGACAACTTTTTTAACTTGCAAAATGTTCGTGCGTATGGATGTATAAAAATAAAGTATTGATTTTTCAAGTTAAAAAAGTTGTCACATGTAATTTTTATAGAAAAATTCACGAAAGGATTGTAATAATAAATAAGGATCTTGCCCCATGCCATAGTTCTCCATCAATTGGAGGAGAGCAGTAATAGTGCTCTTTTATAAGGGTAAGGGGGATAAGGGTTACGGTAGGAATTATAGGGGAATTAGTTTGATTGTTGTAGGGAAGATATATGCTGGTATTTTGGTCGAAAGAGTGCATCGAGTGACTGAGAGACTCATTGGTGAAGAACAAATAGCGTTTGGAAGTGGTAGAGGATGTGTGGATAAAATCTTTACATTGAAACAAATGATTGAGAAAAGGAGAGAAAAGAATAAATTGCATTTAGGTTTTATGGATTTGTAACAGGCGTATGATAGAATTAATAGGAAAACTCTATGGCAGGTGTTAGTGGTAGGCTTCTGAATGGAATAAAGAGTATGTATGACGATAGTGAAGCGTGGTTAAGAATAAATGGAGTTGAAAATGATTGGTTTAATATTTATAGCGGAGTGATTCGGGATTATTATGTCTCCTTGGTTATTCAATTTGTGTATGGACGGAATTATAAAATAATTAGAAGCAGGGGTGGCAGGGGAAGGTGTTAGAATAATGGAGAATGGAACAGAGTGGAGGGTGTCCTATTTATTATATGCGGATGATTTGGTTTTGTGTGGTGAATCTGAAGAGAGTTTGAGAAGGATTGGTAGAGAGAGAGATTTGGCCGGTGTGTAAAAGGAGGGGATGAAAGTAAAACGTAGATAAGAGTAAGGTTATGGTTGGTGAGTGAGGACAGTCCTCAGTGTGAAGTTATGTTAGATGGTAAGCAGCTGGAACAATTGTCTGAGTTAAATATTTAGGGTATATGTGGGTGAGAAGGAACGGATGATGCAGAGTGTAGTAGGAAGTTTGTGAGAGAGGTGGCTGGTGCAATTAAATCGTTGGTGAAGGTAAGGGGACTTAGTCTTGAGTGCGCTAGCGTCTTACATGAGGCATGTTGTTTACCTGTGTTATTGTATAGTAGCTAGACTATGGTCTGGAATAAGAAGTATAGATCTAAAGTCAATGTGTTCAGATGGACAATCTTAGGGCGTGCTAGGTGTGAGAAGAATGATAAAATGAGAATGAAACGTAGTAGAGATGTGTGGTATGAAGAAAGGGTAAATGAGAGATAAATGAAGTATTTGAGATGGTTTGGTCATGTGGAAGGATAGGAAAATAGGCGTTTGATTAAGTGGATGTATAGTGGCAGGTGTGTTGGGAACCGACCGGCTGGCAGAACCGAAGAAAAAAGTGGATTGAGTCAGTAACGAATGTTTGAAGAGAGAAATGGAGTTTGGCCGAGGCGAGAATAAAGGTAGTTAAAGGAGTGAATGGCGTTGGTTTTGTTGAAGGGGTTATGGTTGTGGCAAACCTGGCCAAGGGACGAACCCTTACATGACGATTTACTATAGTGAGGGTTCCGTCGCGGCCCGTGAAGCTCTAGGTGGATTTTCTGACTGCCACGAGTTCTTACTAATTAATGGTACTGAGGGCTGTAAGCTGGGCTTTCTTTTTCGACTTTTGTCATATTCTTCTATGCTTCTTTTTCGATGCATTTACGCACTTACTCAGTCTTGGGAAAAAGGTAGATGATGAGGAAGATTATAATATATATATATATATATAATATATTATATATATATATATATATATATATATATATATATATATATATAATATCATATATATATATATATATATATATATTATATGATATATAATATATATATATATAATATTATATCTTTAAAATTATTTTCATCTACCTTTTTTCTCCCCAAGATTGAGAGGTAACGTGCGCTACAAGCATCGGAAAAGAAAAGCAGTAGGAGAATATGGACAAATGTCGAAAAGAAAGCCCAACTTTACCGCCCTCTGTACCATTAATGAGTGAGAACTCGTCACAGACAGAAAATCCACCCTAGGCTTCATGGGGACCGCGACGGACCCTCACTATGGTAATCGTCAATGTAAGGGTTCATCCCTTGGCCCAGTGGGCCCACAACCATGCCCCCATTACAAAACCCCGCCATTCTCTCCTATCATTGCACCTTTATTCTCGCCTCTGCCAAACTCACATTTCTCTCCTTTTCAGACATTTCGTACACGACTCATCCACTTTCTCTCGGTCTCCCAGCCGGTCGGTTTCCAAACACACTCACCACTATACAATCCGCTTAACCAAGCGACTATCATCATCCTTTCACATGGACCAAACCATCTATAACATACTTCATTTAGTCTCTCATTTACCACTTTCTTCACACCACACACTCTCTAATACGTTCTTACCTCATTTTATCAATTCTTTCTCACACCTAGCATGCCCCCTAAGATTCCATCTTGACACATTGAACTTTAGATCTATACTTCTTATTCAGACCATAGGCCCTCACACTATACATTAACACGCGTAACAACATACCCTCATGTAAGGACCTAGCGCACTCAGACTTAGTCCCTTTCATTCACCAACGATTTAATTTGCACCAGCAAACCTTCCAGCCATTCACAACTTTCCTACTACACTCTGCATCCCGTTCACTTCTCATCCAACACATACCTTAAATATTAAACTCAGACACTTGTTTCAGCTGCTCACCATCTAACATAACTTCACACTGAGACTGTCATTCACTCACCAACCATACCTTAATCTTATCTAGTTGATTTTCAAAACCCTTCTTTACATACCCTGCCAAATCTCTCTACCACCCTCTCAAACTCTCTTTCAGATTCGCCACAAAGAAACAAATTCATCCGCATATAATAGAGAGGGCACCCTCCACTCGTTAGATATATATATATATATATATTATATTATATATATATATATATATATAATAATATATATAATATATATTATATATATATATATATTTATATATATATATATATATATATATATAATTATATATATATATATATATATATATTATATATCCCTACTACTCAAAATCCCTATGCATGGGGGAGAAAGAATTGCCCATATTGGTAGGTCCTGCGTGTCGTAGAAGGCGAAAAGGGACGTGGGAGGTTTTGGGGGGGTTTTGGGGGCTTGGCCCCCATTTGACCACTCATCTCTTGCTAGGAATGCAAATGCAGGCCTCGGAGAAGGGTCGTGATCGCCGTAAAGGGCCTTCTATCTTTAGGCGAGAAATGTATGAATCGTATGGGGTACATGGAATTCAGAGAATAAATGTTGAGGAGAAAAGGAGAGAGGTAATGGATGTATAGAAAGGGCAAATTTTATTTGCTAGCTGTGACTGAACCAAAGATGAAAGGAGACGGTGAAAATGAGTGGTGTGGTATGAAATGTGTGTGTGCTGAGTGGAGAGGAATGAGAGGGAGAGAAGGAGTTGCAAGTTTGATGAGTGACTTGTGGTACAGAGCTATGGTAGACTTTGTGTGTGTAAGTCTTAAATTCTAATGGTTAAGTTTAAGTTTGAAAAGGTCAAAGTATGTGTAGTTGTGACGTATGGTGCCATTTCTGAGGAAACGTTTGAACACTGGATTATAGTATTGCTGAAATGATTGTTTTAGATGGGGTAGTAGAGCTTCAGATGAATGAATTCTTGGGGGACTGAATGCGTTAGATAGGCTGATTAAAAAAGGATGGTATAACACGGTGGTTTTGGGGTGTTCGGGAAGAAAATGGAGAATGGATGGGAAGGTGATATGATTTCTGTGAGGAGAGAGGTATGTGATATAAGTAATACTTCTTTAAACACAAGAGTAGTCATAAGTACTAGAGTTGGTGTAGGTGGAGATGGTATCGAAGTGAAAAAGTATGAGTTGATTTTGTGTTGGTGAAGAAGGAGATGTTGAAGTATGCTGTTTAATGTTAAATCGTGAGATATATTAGGGAATGGGATTAATCGGATCATTATGTGTTCTATGTAAAATTAAGTTAGTGGGAGCCTGGATGGAGAGAAGGTGATACAAAAGGAAGTGGGTAAAATTAAGAGTGAGAAGTTAAAGTGAACAAGGTAATAAGGATTTAGTATGTAAGAGCGATCGCAAGTAAATCAGTTGAATGGGAACAAGTTGAAACTGAACAAATGGGAGCAAATGAAAGGAAGCAATTGTAGCAGTGCAAAGGAAGTATGTGGATGTGCTAAGTAGGAAGTTAAGAATGTTAACAGGTGAGTGGTGGGATAGAAGAGCGTCATGCAAAGCGTTAAAAGTAAAAAGGAGCGTGGTTGAATGTACTAAAAAGCCAATGATGAAGTTTCAAATGAAGGATGCTTGGAATTATATAAGGGTAAAAGAAAAAAGGGGAACTGTAGGAATTATAGAGAAAAGGAAGAGGTAAACGAACAGCTTTTGGAAGGAGGATGAATGGAAACTTAAAAGGGAATAGGAAGCTCTTCTGGAAGGAGCGCGAAAGGTTAAGAATGAGGAAAAGGGAACTTGCTTAGAATAATGAATATGATGGTGCTTTTGTACTGATGAACATGGATGTGAGGGATGTGGAAGGAAACATTCGAAAATCTGCCGTAATATTAACAGTAATGAAGAGTGATAGGAAATGGTCTGTAGGTTTGATGTGCAAGAAGAGAATACTGTATTTTGCGGGATGAGGTTATTAGCAAGGAAGAGGTAATGGGTAGAGTGAGGAAGTTGAAGAATGTAAATCTGCAGGTATGATGAAATTACTGGTGAAATGATCAAGAATGGAGGCGAGATGCTTCATTGATTGGATTTGGAAGTTTTGTAATAAAGCGTTGTATGGAGGGTATAGTCCGAAGGGATTGGAGGAGACAGTAATAGTACCCTTATAATAAGGGTAAGGAGAAAGGGGAAAAACTTTTGTTAAAAAAGGGAAAAATGTAGGGAAATAGTTTATTGAGTGTTGTAGGGAAGGTATATGCTGGGCTATTTTAGTCCTCGAAAGAGTGCGTCGAGTGACTGAAGGACGGATTAGTGAAGAACAAGGTGCTTTAGGAGTGGTAGAGGATGCGGAATTTAAAATCTTTACATTAAACAAATGATTGAGAAAAATGAGGGAGAAAAGAATAAATTGTATTTAGGTTTTATAGTTTTGGCAACAGGTGTATGATAGGGTTAAAGGAGAGCTCGTATGGGGTGTTAGTGATATATGGTGTGGTGGTAGGCTTCTGAATGGAATCAAAAGTATGTATGACGATAGTGAGGCGTGTGTAAGAATAAATGGTGTCAAAAGTGATTGGTTTAGTATTAATTAATAGCGGAGTGAGGAGGTTGTGTTATGCTTCTTGGTGATTCAATTTGTATATGGATGGGTTATGAAAGAATTTAGAGGTAGGGGTGGCAGGAAATGGTTAGAATGATGGAAAATGGAGATGAGTGAGGGTGCCCTACCTATTATATGCGTGATTGGTTTTGTGTGGTGAATCTTGAGAGAGTTTTGAGAGGAGTAGTAGAGAGATTTGGCAGGGTGTGTAAAAAGGAGGGGTTTGAAAGTAACGTATAGATAAGAGAGTAAGGTTATGGTTGTGGTGAGGATAGTCCTCAGTGTGAAGTATATGTTACATCGGTGTGCAGCGAACAACGTGCCTGAGTTTAAATGATTTTAGGGTATATGGTTGCATGAGAATGGAGCGGATGATGCAGAGTTGTAGTAGGGAAGTTGTGAATGGCAGGAAGGTGGGGGTGCAATTAAATTCATGGTGGATGTAAAGAGACTAATCTTGAGTGCGCTAGGTCTTACATGAGGGTATGTTGTTTTCT
>JABUQX010102242.1:0-20521 GCA_015478945.1 Trachelipus rathkii | reverse complement strand
GCAATAACTTCTTCATCAGCCTCATGTGGGGAACCTTATCAAAAGCTTTGCTAAAGTCTAAATATATAATATCAACTGGATCTCCTCGGTCAATGCAGTCGGTAATGAATTCCATAAATTCTAAAATATGTGAGGCTGAAGATTGCCCAGTGTTAATGCAAGATGATGATTAACATCAGCTTTATTTCCTTCATCAGCATTTTCTTGATGAGAATGCACCCGGTTTTGATTAGTGGTTCCAGCAGAACAGAGAGCGGCTAGATGTTTTCGGCTCGTACATTTATAGCAAGGATACTTTAAATTGAGTGTTTTAGCCGGGCATGTATCTGCCATGTGCTTTTTACTGGAACAGTTACAACACATGTTTAATGCCACACATCTGTCCCTTTTTGATTTAGGGTTTACGTAGACCGTGCAGTCAAAGAAGTAATGGTCTCCATTGCACAGCTTACACTTGACTTCCCTTGAAGATTGATTATTCGAATTTGAATTAGAATTTGATTGAGGTTCAGATGAGAAAGTAGTTCTTTTTAGAGAGCCACTACCTTTTGAAGTGTTGAAAGTATGACTCTTCTGATCAGAGGGTCTCTTCTTCTCCCTTTTGAAGTTCCCTTTGGAAGAAGATGATTTAGTTGATGAGAATAAAGTTAAGGTCTGAGAGGTGCGAAACCTCAGCATTGTTGAATTATCTGATTATGCTCCTTAAAAATCAGATTCATTGACGGGTATTGTTCCTTAGTCGCCAACTTCAACTCTCGTAAAAATAAGAGAGGAAGTTTATCAACTATCATATTTGATAGTTGACGCTTGTTCTGTGTAGACGTGTGAGATGGTGCTTCCGAGTGTTTTAATTTTGCCAATTCAGTTTTTTAATGTTTTTGAGTTTTTCTTTTAATCAAGCCTAATTTTAATTAAATGTCTTTGATTTTGTAGTGTTGCTCTTTGTTTTAATTTTTATTTATTAGTAAAGTGTTTTTAGTATTTGATAGTTTAATGTCTGCAAGTGTCGAAGTTGCTAGTGTGTCTCTCGCCGTTTTAGGATTTTAAGCTAAGTTTTAGATTATCGTATTTATTTATTTATTTATTTATTTATTTCCTTTAAATATTTGTTTCATAGTTTAACATTTATTATTGGATATGGTTTTTACTTGTTTATTAAATAATATTTTATATAATAAAGCATTTTAAGGTTTTAATGTGTATTAGTTTTAAGGTTTTAATGTGTATTAGTTTATTATATTGTATGACTTTCGATTGTATTGTGTACAAGAGTTTGAGTGTGTTTGTTTGTGCGACTGGCTGATTAAATGACTGGTGGAAGTGGATGTAGGGGTGGGCGCAGGCGGGGGTTTTCAGTTGACTTCGCCAACGTGCGTGGCCTTCGTGCTAACCATGAATCTGTGGAATATCACCTCTCTAACTCTCAACCTAACATTTTATTACTGTCTGAGACCCAGCTGGCCAGGGATTCATTTTCAAATAAACTTAATATCTCTAACTATAACTTTTTCTATAATTTCCGACTAAATGGTGGAGTCTGTGCCTATATAAACATAAACACTCCTGTAACACATCTCGAGAATCTTGAATCTCCTAACTTCGATGTTCTGTGGCTAAAAATCTTTCTCCCTACTACTATCATTATCTTGTATTTCTGCTACTGCTCCCCTAATGGAACAGATTTTCACGTTCTTTTTGACTATCTTACTACTTCTCATGAGACTGTTACTTCTTCCCATCCAAATGCTGAAGTCCTCTATTTAGGGGATTTCAACGTACACCACACTGAGTGGTTGGGCTCCTCTCACACTGATGTAGGTGGGGAGGAGGCCAAAACATTCAGTATTCTCAACGATCTGGAACCGCATTGCTGAACCTACACATATCCCAGATCGACCTAACCAATTCTTGAATACGCTTGACTTATGTTCCACTACTATTGGTAACTCTGACCACAATCTTGTAGCTCTTAATTATAATGTACTTTTTTATATAATAGCAACTCCATGCCCTAAACATACTTCTGGGCACCCTTTAATCGGCTAATTGGGGAATTGCATAGTTTTTTGGCAAACTATTCTTGAAATGAATTCTGTTTTTGACACTAGGGATGCTTCAAGTTGCCGCTGATAAGTGGGGTGCGAATCACTGATGGATGAGCAGGTTCATTCCATCTTCAACTAAATCTTCCCCAAAATCCATGGTTCGATGGAGCTTGTTCTCGCCACCAGGAGAGACACAAGTGCAATTGGCATGGAAAATTCTCGTTCCTCCCATCACTCTTTACTAATTTTCATTCTGTTCAGAATAAATGCAGTGATATTATTCAACAGCTAAGAGCACTTTTACTAAAAGAAAGTGCGACAACCTGCTTGGTTCTCCTACTGATAAAAATTTCTGGCCCCTTGCCAAAAACATCTCTAACAACTTTTGTAAATCTGCCTTTCCTCCCTTATTCGCTCTGACGGTTCTGTTGCTAACTCTCCTTCTGAAAAGGCCAATCTCTTCGGCCTCCTTTTTTCTCTAATTCTACCCTGGACGATTCTGCCATCCCTCCTCCTACTCCTTCCCCCCTCAGGTCCATGTCTTTACCTCTAATTACACATGATCGTGTGTATGGGATCCTGAGATAAGAACGTCAGGAAGGCTAGTGGCCTGGATGGCTTCCTCCCCAGGTTTTGAGGGAGTGTGGCCCGAGCTGACGCCTCAGTCCTCGCTCAATCCTACTCTCTATGCCTTACTAATACTTTTCCTCAATGCTGGAAGCGCGCATATGTCCAACCGATCCCGAAAAAAGGTAGCCGTTCTGATCCTTCTAACTATCGCCCTATAGCTCTCACTTGTATTCTATCTAAAATCTTTGAAACTCTTCTTAACTCTCATTTCCTGGATCATCTGGAGTCTCATTCCCTTCTTTCCTATCACCAGTATGGCTTTCAGTGTCGGTCGAGGTCTGCTGGTGAAACGCATCCTATCTCACATATTTACGGTCTTCTGACCTTAGGGACTATGGGGGAGACTTGGTGGTGGCGCTTGACATATCCAAGGCCTTTTACTGGTTTGGCACGCGTCACTGCTCTCTAAGCTCCCTTCCTTTGGGTTTCCTCCTTCTCTTTGCTTACTCCTGTCTAGTTTTCTCTCTGATCGCTCCATATCAGCTCTCGTTGATGGAGCGTCCTCTTTCCTCCTTTCCTGATAACTGTGGCAGGTTCGCAAGGTCTCTGTTCTACTTCCAACTTTATTCCTACTTTTCATCAATGATTCCTCAGCTGTACTTCCAACTCTGTTCTTTCTTATACCGATGACTCAACTTCCATTCTTCAACTCATTTCAAATCTGCTCCCTCTGTTGCGTCTAGAGTTGACTCTAGTCTTCAACTTTCCGATTCTATTCTTGCCGATCTGAATGGGATTTTCGGGGGTCATCGCAACCTTGTAAAATTCAACTCTTTAAAACTCAACTTCTTCATATCCCTCTCAAAAACACCTCTGACCTTTCCTATTTCTTTCGACTACTCTACCTCCTCACTTTTGAACAACATAAACATTCTTGGTCTTAACATAAACAACAAATTATCTTGAAAACCTCATATTTCTATGGTTGCTAAGGTGGCCTCAAAGAAGCTGGGAGTTCTGTTCAGGTTGCGGGAATTTTTTCCTCTGCACAGCTACTCCAGTTATATATGGGCCTTATTCGTTTGTATGGAGTACTGTTCTCACATTTGGGGTCTCCAGTTCCACCCTTCTATTGGATAGGGTTGAGTCTAAAGCTAAGACTAATAAACTGTCCCCTACTTTCAAACTCTCTTCACCCTCTATCTCATGACATAACACTGGCGCCTTTCCCTTTCTATAGGTACTATGGCAGATGCTCAGGGAGTTGACCTCTGCATTCCTCCACCCTTGCGCCACCCTCGTTGCACAAAGGAGTGCATTGCTCTCGCACGAATTTTGCGTGAGCATTGCGAACCCCAGACTTGTTCATTGTGGTGCCTCTTCTTTCCAGCTACTTCTGTTCTGTGGAACTCCTTGCCTTCTTCTGTTTTTCTAACTATATTTAATCATCCTCTCTTTAAAGCCCACGTTTGCTCTCACCTGAGAACTTTGGGTTAGACTGGGGGTGGTGTTTTTTTTTTTTATGTTTTATTTTCCGCCCCCTCCTTGAGAAGGGCCCAGCCAGTGAGTGATGGTGATCTGTAAAAAAAAAAAAAAAAAAAACTAATATATGGCTGATTAATTTGCAGCCAGAACCTTCCTCTGGGAAGAGGTCAACCCCGAGCTCCTTGAGTTCTTTTAGATGAGCCCGAACCTTTAAAATAAAGGATCTGACTGTTTTAAGTTGCTTCCCATCCAGAGGCGGAGATGAGTCCAGTTCATGGAAAATAGAATCAATAATGAAGGCCTTGTCCAAATAATGTTCTTTTAAAATGGACAAGGCAACTTCATAGTTCTCATCCGTACCCGTCAAATGCTCAATGTCTCTGAGAGCATATCCCTTTAAATGGGACTTGAGATACTGCAACTTAACAGCTTGTGACAAGTCCCTCCTCCCCCCATACACATTATTGAACTCCTGCAGGAAGGAGCGAAAGGAGTGCTTGTCCTTCTCGCCCGAAAAATCCATCTTCGAGACTTGATTTCATATCCATATTCGACTCTTAACAGTTGGAGAGCTTGAGCCACTTTTATGTGGTAAGCATCAGTAGCGGAAATCTCTTCGTCTAGAAGTGATTGGTCGAACTTGGTGTACTCAGCCCCTATTAATAGGTTTTCAATCAGAGTATCTTGAGTTTTAATGTCCGAGATAATCGAGGTCACCTTGTCGAAAATTGTTTTGATAACAACAGGGTCGATGAGGGTAGGTGACTCTGTATCATCACCTTTTTCAGGAAAATGTTTGCAGCATAAAGTAAGCTTTCTTCTTAAAATACCCCTTTTCATTCGAAGGGGACTCAGCTCACCCTGTAATGTTGCTTTTAAACTAGCTGTTGTTTCATCCGAAGAAGATGCAGGTCTTTCTTTTGAGAACTCCTCTGTGACCTTTAAGTCTAAATCGTTTAATATATCCATTGTGAATAAATTATATGGTGTAAAATATTTCCCAACAGGCTACTAAAGCAATCTAAAAAGCCTGGGAAATTAACTGCGCAGTAGTAGTTGATGAAGGTCAATCTATGCGCAGCTGTACAATTCGAGAGTTCCTAACGCACAATGGAGAGCAGTTGTAGTTGTTAAATCTCAACCGCGCTTGAAATAAATGAGAAAGTCCTCACAGGAAAATATCAATAGCGCAGAACAATGTCACATAAATCAATTGCGCACACGTGAAGCAAACACAAAGTCACTGCGCACATTAGAAATAAATGCGCAACTATAAAGTCAATTGCGCACACGTGAGGCAACACAAAGTTAATTGCACACACATGAAGCAAACACAGTCAATTGCGCACATAAAAGTTGACTGAGCACACGTGACATTAAGAATATAGAGACAGTAAAAAGCCACATGGGCCTATCGAGACTGTCCCAGTCAACCCACTACCCAAACATGCTCATGCAAATCCACAAAGCACCCTAGGGCTTGTCAATTTGTTGTAACTACAAATCCAACAATTTGGCTTAGTCAAAACTAATGATATATAAATATGATACCCAAACCATCCACATGCATTAATAACTAAGTTATGGTCACACATGCCATCTAACATTAATAACTACTATAACTAAAAACCCGCCAATTTGGCTTCATCAATATATTATATGATACCCAACCCATCCATAAACGAATCTAACCCTTTCTTAAATGTTGCAATCGAGTCACACTCAACAACCTCCTGTGGCAGACTATTCCAAAATTTAACAACCCTATTACTAAATGCATGCTTTCTTCTTAATTTTCTTATTATGCCCCCTGGTCACCTGTCCATGCTCTACTATGAAAAATTTATTGGTCTCTGTATTATCAATAGATGTAAATATTTTGTAGACTTGTATCATGTCCCTCTGAGAAATCGCCTTTCTACAGAAAACATTCCTAACTCATTCAGCCTCTCCTCATAGCTCTTACCCTCAAACCCAGAAATCATCCTTGTTGCTCTACGTTGCACTCTCTAGCATATCTAAGTCTTTCTTTAAATAAGGGGCCCAAACTTGTGCACAATACTCTATTACTGGCCTAACATAGCTATTATACAGTTTACTTATTACTTCCTTGCTCTTGTAAACAACATTGCGATTTATTATGCCCAGCATCTTATTAGCTTTATTTCTAGCTTCCAAACACTGATTAGCTACTTTCAAATTACTGCTTATAATCACACCCAAATCTTTTTCTTGGTCCACAGACTCAAGCCAATCCCCATTCATATTGTAGTTAAATCTTTTATTTGAGTAACCTAGGTGAAGAACCTACACTTTTACTATTAAAATTCATTTGCCACTTATCTGCCCACCCAAGAAGTTTATCAAGATCATTTTGAATCTTTATGCATCCTTCACTATTCCTAACTGAGGTGGCCACTTTAGTATTATCTGCAAACTTAGAAACCTTGCATTTAAGTCCCTGGTCTAAATCATTTATATATATGAGGAACAATAGTGGCCCCAGCACTGAACCCTGTGGGACACCACTCTTCACTATTTCCCATGATGATTTATTCCCATTTAGTTGTACACACTGTTTTCTATTTCGCAACCACTCTTTAATCCAACCATGTACCACTCCACCTATACCACATTGTAATAACTTTTTCATCAGCCTTATGTGGGGAACCTTATCAAAAGCTTTGCTAAAGTCTAAATATATATCAACTGGATCTCCTCGGTCAATGCAGTCAGTAATGTATTTCATAAATTCTAAAAGGTTTGTCTGACATGACCTACCCTTTCTGAAACCGTGGTCATATAATACCTTGTTATCTTCTAAATATTTCTCTATATGACCTTTCATTAACTTTTCCAGAACCTTTACAACCAGAGATGTTAGGCTAACTGGCCTATAATTTCCCAAATCTTCCTTACTACCTTTCTTAAAAATAGGCACAACATATGCCATTTTCCAGTCATCTGGTACCTCACCAAATGTTATAGATCCCTTAAAAATCAAATACAGTGCCTTTGCAATGCTGGTACTACCCTCTTCCGAATTCTACCATATATACCATCAGGGCCTGCAGCTTTAGTTGGGTCAATATGATCTAATAAACGTTTTATATTGTTTACATCAAATTCTGTAAGTCTATTTGTTACATGCATACAAGAACTATTAGTCTCAAAACTATTATATAATCTTTCCTCAGTAAACACTGAAGCAAAATAAGCATTGAAAATGTTGACCATTTCCTTATCTGAACTCACTAAATTTTCATCAATTTTAATTGGACCAATTGTCCTATTCTTACTTTTAAATTTATAAAAGCTAAAAAACTTCTTCAGATTCTTATTACTATTCCTTGCTAAATTAATTTCTGCCTCTCTCTTTGCCTTTCTTATTGATTGGTTAAGTTCATTTCTATTTTTCCTATAGTGTTCTAAATCATCTTCCCTATTACTACCTTTGAATATTTTAAAACATCTACGCTTTTCATTAATTTTCTCTTATCTCTCTATTCCACCAAACAGGTTTTCTCTTTGCCACCCTAATGGGTTTATCTTTAAAACATACTGACTGAATATTCATTAAAATTTGCTTAAAATGTTCCCACATGATAAAACAGTTTTGGTCTTTAAACTCTTTATCCCAGTTAGTTGTACTAAGCATGTCTGGAAATTTGGTAAAATCGCCATTTCGGAAATCTAAGATCTTTCCTTATTAACTTGCAATTTGGGCCCAGATATTACATTCATATTAAATCTTCTAATTATATTATGGTCACTAAGTCCTAAATTCTCCTCAACTCTAACTTCATCCACCATACTTTCATCGTGTTTATATTAAGTCTAACAGTTCATCGTATCTTGTAGGTTCATGGACCATCTAAAAAAGTTGTGTAGTAAACAATTTATAAATGCAGAACTACTACATGGTCCATATTAGACAAGGAATCCTAATGAATGCCAGGAAAATTAAATCCCATTATGACTATACCTTTTCTTTACTGTAGTGTTGTCTCTATTTTCTTTCACAATTCTGCATCTAATTCTTTGACTATGGCCAGTAGGTTCATAAATGCCCCTATTCTGTATGATTTATTGTATATAAGAATATCTACCCACACCGATTCAACATCATGATTCATTTTAAAGTCAGTCATTAATACAGATTGAATATTGCTTTTAACATAAAGCGCCACACCACCACCCTTCTTTCCTCTATGCTGGTATAAATAAAGTGAATATCCGTCTATTTCATATTCCTGAAAGGAGTCTCCATATAATTCTTCATTAACCCATGCCTCAGTTATGCAAATAATGTCTAGATTCTCATTTATGGTATAACTAATCAGCTAATCTTTTTTATTTCTAAGGCTATGACATTTGTGTAAAAACATTTGATACTTGAAATGCTGTTATTTTTATTATCATCATCATTATTTGAACCTGTAACAACACTAGCTTTATTTATCTCCACTATTACAGTTACCATTGCTATTATTCGTATCCAGATTTAGCCCACCACCCCCAACTTTACCTAGTTTTTTGCTAAGCAAGTCTCCAAACTGGTACTGAAAAGCCCAACACCTTTACGTATGACTCAAGTGAACTCCATCTGCTGCAAAAAGATCTTTATCCAGAAATTCTCTCCACAAATCCAAAAACCTAATATTTTCTGAAAAACATAATTTCCTAACCCTTTCATTTACACCTAAAGCCCTACTCCCCCATTCCTGACCTGCACCTAACCTAGGTAAAATCCCAGAAATCATGCACCTTCTTCCACTAGCTTTCATCTTCTGAATCAATCTCCTATAATCTGCTATTAATTCTTCTGACCTTCTATGTCCTATATCATTTGTACCTACATGCACAATCACATCTGAATCAACATTTGTAGAATCAATCTCTATCTATCCTATCCACGATATCACTCACTCTGGCACCTGGATAACATACTCTCAATCGTTTCTTTTTTTTTAATTTGAAAAGTTCTATCTAGGTATCGTATCATAGAGTCTCCAATTAGCAATGTATCAGTCTTCCCTTTAGAAAACTCAACATTACCATTGGCACTCTCTGATCCCTCCCCATCTGAAAGACAGTCAAACCTGTTACTGCAGGTCACAGGCTGACTGACTTTCGAGATCCTCATCTTTAAATTATTATTTCTAATTCCTACAACTCTATATTTATCTGCAGACCTATTATCAACTACTTTATCCTTTTCCCTCTCATCTTCCTGCCTAGGTGAATCACTATTCCTGTCTACCCTATGTCCCGCTCCCTCCTAGCCTCGACATCCCTACTAACCTTTTTCCTAACACTTCCCTCCTTTCTCAACTCAAATACTTCTTCTTTCAATCCATGCATATCTTCACTCAGTCTTGCAATTTCCTTCCTTAACAACACATTCTCTGCATTCAAAACACAAACAGGGCAGCTATCCACATATTCACCTCTCACAGTCCCACAGTTATCACACAGAGCATACATACTTTAAATTATTATTAGCTTACTAACCTATACCTATTATTTTACCAACTACAGTTTAAATATCACTAAAGCCTAAAAAGAAATAAACTAATCTCTTTAAAATAGGTTAAAAATTTAAACAGGCCTAAATTTAGCTTAGCCTAGGCCAGAGATATATAATAAAAGTTATAAGGTAGGCTTAACTGTAGTCTGTGACTGGAAAACCTAATTTAATTTAAATTATCACTAAATTAAAGTAACAATTAATAAAGACTGTATTTAAATACAGAAAGTCTATTTAAGAATCCAAACAAACCCAGACACAGAAAACAGTAAATCTCTTACCTATGTTAGCCTAGGGTTAGGCTATCAAATTTAAATTATCACAAAATTAATATAACAATTGTTAATGACTGTAGTTATATACACAAAAGTAGTGTAATTAGATACACAAGACTAATTTGTTTACTAAATTCACTTTCAAATACACAAATTATATTAGTAAAATTGGAGAGCAAAAATTAACACACCCTCACTCACTGGTCACTACAACTACAAAGTCACTGCAAAGCAACTACAAAGTCACTGCGCACATATGAAGTAAACTGTGCAGCTATAGAGTCAATTGCGCACACGTGAAGCAACACAACGTTAATTGCGCACACGTGAAGCAAACACAAAGTCAATTGCGCATGTACCGTAAACCGAGGATACTTTGTCAAACAGGGGGCAACTTTGACACTTTCACCCTTATCGCTATTTGTAGTTCTATCTTCTTAAATATAAAAAATAGAGAAAAACGCTTGAATACACATTTGTTCAGCAATGAATAAGGAAAGGTTCTGTAATGGTTATATAAAGGACAAATGATTATGTAGAAAGTTATGGAAAGATTTTGATTTTTTTTTGAAAATTTCCATTTTCCACCTTTAGCTATATGTTAATCATGTAATATCACAAAACTGAAAAGTTTAAACAAAAACTTTATTTAAGCAAACGTGTTATTTAGAGGGTTAAGAATAATAATCTGGCACAATATGATGGATATTAATTATGGTTATGTAAAACTTGACCTCTGAATATAGTGGGATTACTTTGACATGGGGTTTTTTGATGGTGGTGGGGTAACATTGACACCCCTAAAAATAACCTGGTACCTTAGGGACTCCCACCAATCAACTCAACGACCATGGCATTCAATTCAGCGGCCCCGGATACCTAGGAAACGATACCAAACACAGACCGGAAAGCTAGAAAAAGGCTAGGTTGCCAGAAAAAGGCTAGGTAGCCAGAAAAAGGCTAGATCAAAGGAGGCTAAAAGTAGCTAAAAGTAGCTTTAAAAGGCTAAGGTTGCCAGATTAATACACCAAATAAGCTAAATCTGGCATTGCCTCACTTCACCCTACCATACCTACCTTTTGGGGATTATGGTATGGTACAGTACCATATGTTCAAAAATGATTTTTTTTTTTTTTTTTAAAAAATAATTTATATTTTACTTTTTTTTTTTTTTAAATAGAAAAAACATACTGTAGCACTTTAATTTACCAGAACTAACTATAATTATAACTATAATTACCTATAATTTACCTAACAAATCTTGGTGGGTCAACTTTGACATGGGGTGTCAAAATTACCCAAAATGAAGGGGCAACTTTGACACCCCTCTTTTTTGCCCCCTGCCGCTACCCCACACAATCTACAGACCTGAAACTTTCTGTGAGTATTATATACTTTATGACTAGTATTTTGAATACTTAACTTTAGGATTTTGTTAGTAACAAAAATTTTGGCACACACCAATAGGGTGTCAATGTGTCAGAGTTCCCTCGTTTTACGGTATAAGTTGACTGCGCACACGTGAAGCAACTACAAAGTCACTGCGCACATATGAAGTAAACTGCGCAGCTATAGAGTCAATTGCGCACATGTGAAGCAACACAACGTTAATTGCGCACACATGAAGCAAACACAAAGTCAATTGCTCACAAATAAGTTGACTGCGCACTTGTGAAGCAACTGCAAAGTCACTGCGCACATATGAAGTAAACTGCACAGCTATAGAGTCAATTGCCCACACGTGAAGCAACACAACGTTAATTGCGCACATGTGAAGCAAACACAGTCAATTGCACACTTATGAAGCAACAAAGTCAATTGTGCACACGAGAAACAAACACAAAGTCAATTGCCCATGTATGAGTTGAACAGTGCAGGTGTGAAAACAAATGCACACTCCTGATATGAACTGTGCACGTTTAAAGTGAACAGTGCAGGTGTGAAAACAAATGCGCACGTTTAAAGTGAACAGTGCAGGTGTGAAACAAATGCGTACTCCTGAGTGAACTGCGCACATTTAAAGTGAACAGCGCAGGTGTGAAAACAAATGCGCACGTTTAAAGTGAACAGCGCAAGTGTGAAACAAATGCGCACTCCTGAGTGAACTGCGCACATTTAAAGTGAACAGCGCAGGTGTGAAAACAAATGAGCACTCCTGAAATGAACTGCGCACATTTAAAGTGAACAGCGCAGGTGTGAAAACAAATGTGCACTCCTGCGCACAGATGAAGTCGATACACAGCACCGCACTGTTCTGCATGCACCAGAACCGCACCGCACCGTTCCAACTTATGATATGCATACTGCAAGCGCTTTCCAACACTGATTTTTGTTTTGCGCTTGGACCACTGCTTTTTCAACACAACACTGCACAATGCACATGGTCTTTGCCTTTTTGGTTTCGTGAATATCGTTTGTGAATCTCATTTTGTGCCATTCACATATTTACTCTCTCGCTTTGTTTATTTCGTTTATTGAATCGTTGGGAGGAAAGAAGTCTTTAATTTCATGATCTAAATTCATTTGTGGCTTTCAAGTGTTAACTATCCAAATTGAAGTAGTGATTTAAACTGTGTTGTCGTATCTACATAGTATCAAGTCCTACGTAGGTGAAGAAAAGTTTACCCTGTAACTAACTGTTGATTGAAAGAAAGTAACTTCAATCTAACTGTGGAAAGGAAACAATTTTCCAATGAACTAATGAACTAAACTACTTACCGTCACCTGTCTACTGAATTTATTCAAAGTAAGTTGTTTTTGTTTCCTTTCATAATTATTTTAGGGTGCATTTCTCCATCTTCATAATATCAAGTTAAATTTAAATTTATCACAGTTTAAAGAGCTAACCAAACTACCTATGCGTAAAAATGTGTATTTAACTCATTTTAAAATTAACGAGGAGAGTACATAATTTTTATATTTTGGAAAATTGTACCTTACTTTCGTATTTATTTTCTTGCCAATTTGAATATTTGACATATTTGAAGTTTGCTCATATTTATTTTGCAATTTTGAAACTCTTTTCGTATATTTTTTATTTGCTATTTCGAATTAGGTACCAAAATTCTTCGTATTTGATAATTTGTTAATATTGCCTTTAGTAACTAGTAAGTAAATTTCGAGCTATTTTTTTTGCATAAAGAAATTTTTCGCAATATTTAAAGTGCTTGATAAGCCGGATACCGGATATCCGGCTGGAAGTTAAAACCGGATTTACCGGATATCCGGCCGGGATATCCGGTCTATATCCGGCAGTCTGTTAATACCAGTATATTTTCTGAAAAAAATTCTAAGTCCAAAATCAATATATCGATATGTATTATAGGTCTATATATTACTATTATATTATATTATTTATATTATATTTTTATTATTATATATTATTATTATTATTTATATATATCAATATTATATTATTTATAGCCTTATAACATATCGATATATTACTTTTGGACAGAATTTTTCAGAAAATATGTAGAGTCCTGTGCTATACCTTTACCCCGGTAATATATATATATATATATATATATATATATATATTATATATATATATATATTTCGACGTTCTCTCTCTCTCTATTTATAATATATATATATTATATATATATATATATATATATATCCTTGGCCTTAACATAAACAAAAAAATGTCTTGGAAACCTCACATCACAACGGTTGCTAGGGCGGCCTGAAGGAAAAGCCCCAGGGAGTTCTTTTTAGATTGCGAGACTTTTTTTTCCTCTTCACAGTTTCTCCAGTTATACAAGGCCTCATCCGCCCTTGTATGGAGTTTTGCTCTCATATCTGGGGCGGCTCAGGTTTCACCCGGCTTTTTGGTAGGGTCGAGTCAAAGGCAAAAAGACTGTTATCAACTGTCCTGTGTACTTTCTAGTTCACTGGACCCTCTATCTTTGCGGCGCAATGTTGTGTGCTTTATCTCTTTTCTAGAGGTACCGTAGCGGCAAGTGGCTCGAGGGAACTTCCACTCGCGTGCCACCAACCTTTAAGACGCCCTCTAGCACAAGGTTGCTGTGTCGCACATGAGTTCTTGTGTTGATTCAAGCAACTCCAGCTAGTTCGCTGCGGTGCTGCTTCTTTCCTGCCACCTCTGTTCTGTTGGAATTCTCTTCCATCTTCTGTGTTTCTAGTTCAATTTAATCTCCCTCACTTTAAGCCCGGTCTGTTGCTCATCTGCGCGGTAATTATGTTAGTGAATTTTGTTGTTTTTAACACCCCCTCCATTGAACTACCGGCATTGCCGTGAGCGGTGGTGATAACCGTAAAAAAAATATATATATATTATAAAGTATAAATATATATATATATATATATATATATATATATATATATATATATATATATATATTTATTATTATATATAAAACAATATATATATATATACAGGGTGTCTCACGAGTTATGTTACAGCGGTGTATCACCGTACGGGATGTTTAAGTATGAAAATGTGTAGGAATATAAGTTCGATTATTTAATTCCTTAAGGAGGATGGATATTTTACGTTGGTGTCTGCGCACGCGTAATGCGAAAATCCGCGCACAACATGCGAATGTCGAATGGGATATATTTTTTATGGCTTTCTGTGAAATCCACATAAAAAATGAGGTGGGCTCTTTCCTCTCGACATTTTTTGATACGGTTTCTTCGTTTCCACGCGATGTACCCATAACGCGTCAATGTTACCAACAATACCAATAGTTTTTAACGTTGAATCGTGAAAAGGTTGAAGAAAACAATGGTATTCAAGACAGCTCATAATATCGTACATGTAATGTAATAACGTTGTAAATAGTATGATAACAAATTTACACCTATGAATCTTATCCACAACATGCAAGAAGGGAGAAGAATGTCAGGTCGTTTCAACTTGTACATAGAGTATTTACAAATGTTGTTCGAAGACGCCTCCATCCACGCGAATACATGCCTCAGCCCTCTGGCGCCCCAGGTTTCATTACATACCAATGACAGTGACGCCGGGTTGATTCCCCTACATCGTTGGTTATTCGACGGCGAAGATCATCGGGCGAGGTTACTGGGGTCATTAAACCCAGCGCTACACGTATGTTTGAGATACCCCCACAGAAAGTAGTTCAGGTGTGTTAAGTCCGGTGTGAACGCAACAGCCAATGGGAAATGGACCAGATCTTTTTGATCCATCTCCCGGAAGTTCTGTCGAGGTAGTCGTCCACTATAGCTGCATTATGTGGTGGGCACCATCATTTTAGTAATATATTCTTCGTTGTGTTCTTAATGGTATATTTCACTCAGGAGGTCAACAAGAACCCGTCTGCAGGAAATGGAGGTAACGCTGTCCTGTCAAATTTCCCTCGAAGAACTAAGGCCCGATAATCCTACTATTCAGTATACCACACCAAACGTTGACTGAGCATGAGACCTGGTTATGGCTAGTGAATGTTAGACGGGGGTTTGTTTCCGCCCAATGTCTGAAGTTCCGCCTGTTATACATACCGTTATTGGTAAAGCGAGATTCATCGGTCCATAAGATATTTTCCAATAAGTCCGGTACATCCATTAGAAAACAATCAATGACAGCTAGGAATCCCAGCCGCCCTTTTTGGTATCCACGATGCAAACCATGCACAATGTATGGCCTATATGGATACATGTTGTATGCAACAGAATTCGTCGTATGGTTTCCTTCGATATTTCCAAGACCGAACTAGCCTGCCGTAAGAGGACGATTGGATTTTCCCACGGGTGTATAAAGCAGTAACGTCCAGTTCGCATGTCGAATGTACGGACACGACCTTCCCTCCCGTATGTGATGAGGAGGTGAACTATCGATCCTGTACCTTGAAACCGTCTGTAAACTCTATGAAATGCCATGTGGCCGGCGGTCGTCGATGTGGATAACGTTGTCCATATTCTGCGAGCATTCCCGTTTTGCGATAATGTACACCTCCAACAGTCACGCTTTTCGTTCCTGCGTATACTTGGTCACGTGGCAGTTCCAAATGTAGGCTCTGACTAACAAAAACCACTCTGAAGTTATACCTTTCACTACACTTTATTACGCAATTTGTAGGTATGACATAACCTCCATATGATTGCTGTTAGTTGGTTGTACACATCACCATTTCCTATTTATTAGGCCACATAGTACAATATCAATGTAATCTAAAAGGGTAATGCCATTAGGGATGTTTAATTTAATTCTTTTGTTAGCTGTATCGATATTTAAATACTATTAGATATGCCTATTGTTTTTAACCTAATTATTTCATATTGACCCGTTTCGGCTTTTGTACGCACATGATGTCTACGAATGACGTCTTAGTTGTTTATGGCTACATTGCGTGGAACGAACAACCGTATCAAAAAAATGTCGGGAGAAGAAGAGCCCACCTCATTTTTTATGTGCATTTCACAGAAGCCATAAAAAATATATCATCCCATTCGACACTCGCATGTTTGTGCGCGGTTTTCGTATTGCGCGTGCGCAGACACCAACGTAACATATCCCATCCTCCTTAATGAATTAAATATTCGAACTTATATATTCTTACACATTTTCATGCTTAAACATCGGGTACGGTGATACACCACTGTAACATAACTCGTGAGACACCCTGTTATATTAATATATATATATATATATATATATATATATATATATATAATATATTATATATATAATATATATATATATATATATATATATATATATATATATATATATATATAATATATCAAGGTGGCGTTCCGCAATTTAAGTCCGCAATTCCGCAATTGCGGAATACCAAAATAAATTGCGTAATTGCGATAATTTGAAAAATGTTGCGGAATTGCAGTTAGCGGAATGCCTATATCATTCCGCAATTTAATTCCGCTATTCGGCAATTAGAGGACTACCCAAAAAAAATTGTGAAATTTCAGTGGAATGCAAAAATTTATAGTCCACAAATTTTGGACATCTTTGTACCTCTGGCATCAACACCGAAAAATCGGTATTTTTTGCATTCGGAATTTTATTAAAGTTTTTGCAAATAAGTAATAATTAACAAAAACTTTAAGGCTTAAATGCATGAATAAAAGTTTGAAATCAACAATTTATTCTTTTACTTTTATACAAATTTTCTTAAGCTTAAGTTATAATGAATATAATTTATGAAACGTGTCGCCACCAAATTTCAGATAAAATGTATTGTACAGTAAACATAAATGATGAATAAAATAATATAACATTGGTACCCAACATCGAAAGTCTAAACAAGTATATATATATATATATATATATATATATATATATATATATATATATATATATATATAAAAATATATATATATATATATATATATATATATATATAAAAAAATAATATATATATATATATATATATATATATATATATATATATATATATATATATATTTAATTTTCAAATTATTTTGAATATTTCCCCCAACGAGGAAGAACCTACAAGGGAAGTAACTATCCGGTTATCCGGCCGGATAACAATGATATCCGGCCGGATACCGGATAGTCAAAAACTTGGCCGGATAGGCCGGATACCGGATAGTTGCCGGATATCCGGCCCATCCCTAATATATATATATATATATATATATATATATATATATATATATATATATATATATATATATATATATATATATATATTATATATATATATATATATATATATAGTCAGACGGGGTAAAAAAATGTTTCTGAGGTTGTGGGTAAAAAAAAAAAAAAAACCTCCCCCCTTTCCTGAAAATATTTTTTTGAATTTTATGGGCTATTCTGGTAGCCCTCTTTATTATCTATAAAAAATGCCAAAAGAAAATTTGCTGCTCTAAATTGACAGTAATCAGCGATAACAAATGTTGAACCCCAGTTAAAAATGGCTGCAAAACTTTTTTAAAGTTTTTACAACTTTTGCTACCATTTCAAATGTATTACATTTTAAAAAATTTTTTTGTATTTACTACATATTGATGGAGGAACTTGGGCAAACTAATAATTTTTTTTGAAAATTATTGGATGTCCTCTTAAAAAAAAAAAAATTTTTACCCCATCAAATTTTTCCAAAATGGGGTAAAAAAAAAAACAGTTTTTAAAAAAAAAAATTGCTGGAAACATGGAAAGTAGCTCTGGAAGTAGCCTTTTTGAGTGGATGACGTTATAGCATAGAAAGCTCAGGGAAAGTTCATGAAAGTGGGAAGTAGCTGAAAGTAGCTGAGGGTGATGAGGCTAGAACAAACTGAGTAGGGTCTGAAAGTAAAAAGAAGAGCTAGAACAAAGGGGGGTAGGGGTGAAAAACGCTCAGAAAAGTACATGAGCACTCAGGAAAACAGCTAGAATCATTGAAAGTAGTTTGGAAAGTAGCTGGAAATATGGAAAGTAGCTTTGGAAAGTAACTGGAAATAGCTGAGTGATGATGTCATAGCATAGAATGCTGCTATTGAAAGCTACATAAAAGTTGGTAGAGTCTGAAAGTACATAGAAGAGCTAGAACAAAGGAGGGTAGGGGGAGAAAAACACATGAAAGTACATAGAAGAGCTAGAACAAAGGGGGTAGGGGTGTGAATAAATGCCTCAGCGAAAGTACATGAGCACTCAGGAAACAGCTAGAAGCATTGAAAGTAGTTTGGAAAGAGCTGGAAAAAAGGAAAGTAGTTTGGAAAGTAGCTGGAAATATGGAAAATAGCTCTGGAAAGTAGCTGAGTTATGACTTCAGAGCATAGAATGCTCATGAAAGTACATAAAAGTTGGAAATTAGCTAAATGATGATGAGGCTAGAACAAAGGGGGTAGGGAGAAAAAATGCCTTCATGAAAGTACATAGGAAGAACTAAAAAAAGGGGTATGGCGTGAAAAACACTCCAGAAAGACATGAGCACTCAGGAAAACGGCTAGAAACATTGAAAGTAGCTTAGAAAGTAATATTTTTTTTACCCCATGTTTTGTTTTGTTTTACCCCATGTTTTGTTTGTAAAATGGGGTAAAAAAAATCTTGTTTTTTGGTTTAAAAAAAAAAAAAAAAAATTTAATTAACCTATTCCAAACCTTCCACTAATTACCAACCTCAATAACATGTATACCATAGCATTTCTATATGTCAAGTGTATGAGGAAAAAACAAAAAAAAAAGAATTTTTTGTTTTTTTTTACCCCATCTGGACTATATATTATATATATATAATTATATATATAAAATATATATATATAGTATTATATATATATATTATATATATATATATATATATATATATGATATATATATATATATATATATAGTATATATATATATATATACTACTAATTAATATATATATATATCATTATCATTATCATTACATTATCATCATCATCATCATCATCACCTACCTTCTCTCACTAAGACTGGGGTGTAAGATGAGTAACATGAACTGGAAACAAAAGTAGTAGAAGAATATGAAGCAAGTCGAAAAAGAAAGCCAGCCCTTACCGCCCCTTTATACATTTTTGTGAGAACGTTGAAGTCAGAAAATCCACCCAAGAGCTTCGCGGGAACCACGACGGACCTCACTATGGCATTCTCGTGCAATGTGGCATCCCTTGGCGCGCAGGTGGGCTACAACATACCCCTCACAAAACACCCCATTCCACTCCTATTATGCAACTTTCTCTTGCCTCTGCCAAACTCTCATTTCTCTCCTCCAGGCATTCCTTTACAGTCTCCAAGCCGGTTGATTCCCACCACACTCAACACTATACATCTGTTTACCCAACCAATTATTATCTTCCATCTTTTCCACTTGACCAAACCATCTCAACGTACTTTCATTTATTCTCTCATTTACCCCTTTCTTCACACCACACAACTCTCTAATACTTTCGTTCCCAATTCTTCTCACACCTAACACACCACCCTAAGTTTGTCCATCTGAACACATTGTACTTTAGATCAATGCCTCTTATTCCAGACCAGTCTCACTCACTTATACATTAACACAGGTATACAACATACCCTCATGTAAGACCCTAGCGCACTCAAGACTTAGTCCCTTTACATCTACCAACGATTTAATTGCACCAGCCACCTTCCTAAAATTCACAACTTTCCTACTACACTGCATCATCGATTCCGTTTTCATCCAACATTTCTCACCATCTAACATAACTTCACACTGAGGACTGTCCTCACTCACAACCATAATATTACTCTTATCTACGTTTACTTTCAAACCCTTCTTTTTACACACCCTACCAAATCTCTACCAATTCTCTCAAAGTCTCTTCAGGTTCGCCACACAAAACTAAATCATCAGCATTTAATAGGTAGGGAACCTCCACTCTCTTCCATTCTCCATCTTCTAAACCCCATCCCCTGCCACCCCCACCTCTAATTCTTTCATAACCCCATCCATATGCAAATTGAATAGCCAAGGAGACAAAAAACATTTATCCGTCACTCTGCTATTAATATTAAACCAATCACTTTCGACTCTATTTATTCTTACACAAGCTTCACTATTGTTATACATACCTTTGATTCCATTCAAAAGCTTGCTACCAACATAATATATGCACTACCCCTGCCATAGAGCTTCCTATTATCTATTCTCATACGCCTGTTGCAATCTCGTG